>CM025789.1:17364593-17389452 GCA_014635995.1 Sarcophaga peregrina
ACTTTTTGCATTATTATGACCCGATTTCGTTTCAATAAAACCAACGTACAGACTCTCACACACACATACACACACTGGCACAGAAACTATTAAGCTCTCACACACACACACACGCATACATTGAAAGCCTGGCTGGTTGATTTTGCAAACTAAACGAAAAAATTTTTTTTTTTAAGTTTATACTTGCAAAACAAATAAATAAAGTGCGAGAGAGAGAGAGAGAGAGAAAGGGAGGGAGCGACATAAGAGAGAGAGAGAGAGAGAGAGAGAGGGCGAGAACAATATAAAGAAATGGAAAAAGTGAAAGAGTAAAACGAAAGGAAAATGTGTGTTAAAAAGTAGTTTCAAACATGAATAAAAATTAAAATGATGATGGAATATGTAAGTACCGTTACACTTTCTCTCTTGCACTCTCTTTACTACACTCTCGCTCTTTCTCTTTACAACAGTAAACAGTATAGCACAAGTTAATTTAAACATTTAATATTTGCATGTTGCCACATACACACACACACACACATACTCAAACAATTACTTGCCTATACCCAGCCAGCATTTTTGGAAAGTTTTAATCAAATTCGAGTCTTTTTCGATTGTTTTACGCGATTAAAATGTAGAATATGCGCTCATTTTCTGATCATAAAAGACTTTTTTGTTGGGAGAAAAAAGTAACTACTGGCGACTCTTCTAAAAAAGTAATTTATGAGTCATGTAGTAGTAGTACTGTGTAGTTTAGAGTAATTTTCATTTATTAATCGTATTTAAAAATGTATTTTATTCTCTTCAAGTGTTTTTAGTCGGTTTTCTGAGCCCTACGTTTACACTGCCACGATTTCAAAAATCACATTCGCATGAACATTAAATAACAAATAAAGAATATACACTAATACCCCTGTTAGCGTCGCCTCGTTCTGCGTCTGCTTCGAAGTTGTGTCTCTTTAAAAAGTCTGTGATTTCGAAGTTGTGTCGTTTTTGTTTCAGTTTGTGTCGCATGTTTCGAAGTTGCGTCGTTAATACGAAAATGTTTGTACAAAGCTAAAACTGAAAAAGGGGATTTCCCGTGCAAATTCTAGTGCAAATTCGAAGTTGTGCCTTTTTAAAATTTCTGTGACTTCGAAGTTGCGTCGTTTTTGTTCCAGTTTGTATGTAATGTATGTACATCAGACATCAAAGTTTATTTTTTTTTTTCGTTAAAAAACAAAGAAAAATCTTTTACATAGGCAAATGAAAATGTATACATAGAGGATATAAAAAAGCAATGTTTAGGGCCATTATTACAACTTCCCGTTAAAGTTGGTACCTTTAGCTAAAGCGTACTGTAAATTTACCTTTAACTTATTTTCGTTATTACAACTTCCAGATAAAACAAAATTAATGGTGTTTTCTTTTTTAAAAAATAATTGTTACCCTCTTACAAGGTGCTTTAAAAAATTTTTGACCAACACTATGGTGTAGTGTCGTTTTTTATTTGAGAACAACATAACATAAATATTTAAAAAAGGGTATGCCCTGTGTTTGTCACGGCGGCTGTTGACTATGTATTTTGAAATAAATTCAGTAATTCTTCATCAGATGACGAAAGTGAATCTAATAACTGATTTATTTCAATTTTCGCAAATAAAATAGATGCAGCGATATCCATATTTATATTTTTTGCATAAAAAAAAGGTTTTAGATCTAAAAATATGTTATATTTTTTTATTTGTTTTCAATAATAAATATAAATATGAAAAAGGTGTTGCCAGATCGCTGATTTCTCAACTTTATTTTTTGAGAGCTTTCTTTTTTATAACAAAAAAAAACCATTTTAACACTGTTCTAACATTAAAGGCAATTTTTTATATTACAGACCATGTAGCTTTAATAATGTAATGTTTCCTTAAGGTTACTTAACAAAACAATGAAAAAATTAACTTCAAATTGGATAACAATACCAGGCGACTTTTTTTAAATATCATCTGGTAGCCCTATAAATAAACAAAAGTCATCTGCTTTACAGGGCATTATCAGCACTCTCGATTTATTCAGGGCACGAAATGCAATGCCCTCCACCATTGGCAAAAGCGAATTATTTACATTAAAACATACCATCCTTTTAGAGGGCGAAACATTTTTAAGAAACGAACGCAAAATTGCATTTTGCCTTAATAAAATGCTCTTTTTTTAATAGAAAAGAAAACACCATTACAATAAAACGTGCCATCCTTTTAGAGGGCGAAACATTTTTAAGAAACAAACACAAAATTGCATTTTGCGTTAATAAAATGCACATTTTTTGGTAGAAAAGAAAACACCATAACTTTTTCAAAATAATGTCAATGCCGGTGCAATATTGCCACTTAAAAAAGTTCTTTAAAAACGCCGTGGCTTTCTTATGTGTTATATTTATTGTTGTTATTTTGTTTAGAAAGTTTGTTTATCGTGAATTTAGTTTATTTTTGTTATACATTGGGATTTTTGTGCTTTCATAATTGTTGGAAGACTTGATGGAGGCACACCAATGTATTATTGAAAATAAAAAATTGAAGTTGCCATATAGAAAATAGTATATGATATGGCAAATTCAAACATAAAGTGACCGACCTTTAAATGTCAAAGGTAGGAATGATCTTCCCTTTAGCCTAACGATGACTTCTATATTATTGGATACTCATAATAATGAAAAACAATTTATGTGTCCGCTAAAGTCCGCGGCAAGTTGTAATAATGGCCCTTAATCATCTATCTACGCAAAATATGATCATAAAGTAGGCAATTAAAATCACTTTTCAAACACCTGCATGATCTGTTGTTGATTAAGCGTATAAGTAGGATATAATAATAACAGAAATAATAGTCAAATTTTGATTAATTTCCGAATGATATACAATTTTTTATTGTAGTTTAAATCGAACATCATTTTATGAGTCCTTTTTAATCGTATAACTGACTAAAAAATTTTTGACCACCAAAAGTACACTAAAAAGACTCAACAAAGTGATTTTTTTAAAGACAATCATCCAAATGCTAGTTGGGCTATACATACTGCACATACACTCACACACAGACACACACAAGCTTGTTTTTTGAAATAAACAAACAAATAAAAACTATTTAAAATCCAAGTATACATATGTGTAAGTGTATGTGTGAGTGCATGTGTACGTACATGTTTAATGTTTTTGTTTAAATTTAAAAAAAAAACAAAAACCAACAACAACAACAAAAAAAACACGAAAAATTACTATCAACCACCGCATTACAGTCTGTGTAAAAAAAAAAAATCATTTTCCTTTCGTTTTAATTTTTTTCTTCTTCTTTTTCTCCTTATTTTTTATAGAAAACAAAACCATGCAACTCTATTGTTACATTGAAGCCTATTCCCTGTTATTTTTAAAGCTTTTATCCTCATCATCAACCATTTTTCTTTCACAATTTTTTTTTTCTTTCGTCTCTTCTTTGCACTGACCATTGTTTTTATGTGCGCCATTAATGCTCGGGGGATGGGATGCTTTTAGGCCAGGAACAGCATATAGCGAAGGACACACGCACACATACGCACACCCACCCAATAACAACGTTTGTAGAGAAAAGTTTTTATTGTGCGGCGAAAAACGCATTGTTTGCATTGCCACTGTGTTGTGTTTGTGTTTGTATGGGTGTGGGTATGTATGTGTGCATTTTTGTTTACTTTCTGTCGTACATTTTATATTTTAAATGGATGTCGGAGAGAAAATAATGTTTTTTTTTGTTGTTGTTTTTTTTTTTTTGAGTTGAAAACTCAACACAGAATGAATATTTAAAAAAAAAAATGAAAAGAAAATGGAAAAAAATTATTCGTACATAAAAATTAAAGAAAAACATTTTCCAGTCGCCTACACAAAAAGAGAGGACGGTTGAAAATGAGTTTTTTTTCCAACGAGTTTTTAAAGTAAAACTTTTTAAATTATTAAATCAAAAGGAATTTTATTTTAAAATTATTTAAAAATCCTGTTTAACGTAATCCCAGGTTAGACATCAAAATGAAAAATATTTCTGCGGCGACTTCCTCTCAGCAGATTTCTGACAAAGACTCTGAGAGTAAAAATTGCCATGAAAAGCTTCTCAAAAATCTGTCGTTCGGAGTCGACTTTAAACTGTAAGTCCCGCCACTCATGTATAAAATTAACGCACACAACATAAGTGGTATGAGAAGCTAGGTCGTAATCCCGACTGAAGGGTTGTAATGGCCAATTATGTATGCAGTGGCGTACCTAGAACTTTTGCCGCTCGGGGCGATCTCCAGTTTGCCACCCTTTCTATTATAAGTCAACGAAATAGTGGTTTTTATAACTTAAACCCACATAAATAAATTATTAAGTTATTTAATCAATATTAATTAATACACAGATTAAATTTTTTTTAGACATATTTATATGCACTCATAAACATATTTATATAATGTCTACTCTTCTAGCTTTCATACTTGAAAAATTGTGTATAATGCTCTCAAAATTTATATTATTTGTAATTTCTTGTTCTATTGACAATATTGCATGATTTTGTAGTCTTAATTGACTCATTGTAGAACGAAGCTAATTTTTTATCAACTTAAATTTTGAGAAGCTTTCTCAACTAGCGACACTGATTGAAATTATTAAAAAAATTCTTAACAAAATTACAACGTTGGGAAGAGAATTTTCCCACCTATACTGCTAAAGAAATTTTGGCAGATCAAGATGGCCCTTCTCCCCGTTTTTCCAATGTTTTGCCTCTTCTTTTACTGTAGGTACAGCCATAAAAACCTGGATCCTTTTTCTTTCAATATGGAGCTGTTCTTTATCAATGTCAATCAAGTCATTTATTTGACATTCAAATTCTTCATTTAGTAGGTTACACGTTATTATACAATAATATTTTCTTACAAGGCCATGCAACGGACCGAAGCGTTCAATAAATACTTTTCTTCCATGGTGAGTATACCGTAAATGATCTAAAGAGCTTTTCGCCATTAGTCAAAATTTTAAAAAACCAGTCCTGACTCAGTTTTCTTGTTTCACCTTTGACTTCGATTGTATTATTAGGACGTTTTACTCCTTCGCTGAAATCGGAGTCCAAATTTTGAATTGCAAAAGGACCTTGACGTACCAGAAATACTCTTATATTGTCGTCAATTTTGATAGCCCATAATCCAATATCTTTCATAGAAGTAGACGGAATAATTTGATGAACTTTCTACTTTTTCGCCAGTGTGTGAAGCAGGTCTTTCCTCTTCAAGAACATTGGATAATGTTTTTCAGCCTTCGAGGGCTGATTCTTAGCCCGTATTTGAGGCAACAATACTAAAAAAACTAAAAGATATATTTGAGTAGTGATCCAGTATTTTTAGTCAGTATTTCCTCCCTTCTCTTCCTTTTCTTTCTAAATGACGCACCACTTTCTTTTACTCGTTTCATATAAAAAATGCCGCCCCAAGGTAAGTGCCACCCGGTGCGGACCGCACCCCCCTAGGTACGCCACTGTATGTATGTATGTATGTTTAACGTAACTTAATTGACCATTACAAGGATTTAGTTAGGATTCCAACCCAGCTTCTCATACCACCCATGTTACATGGGGTAGATTTTATGCATAAGCAATGGGACCTGGAGTTTAAAGTCGACTTTGAACAACAAATTTGAGAAATTTTTAATGGCAATTTTCTATTTACTCTCAGAATTTTTGCCAGAAATCTGCTAAAATAAAGTCATCGAAGAAATATTCCTTAATTTTTCTTTCGTTTGAGATCTCTGACATAATGTTTGAAACGAGGCTTTGCGTCTTATAAGGCAACACACTCCCTACTAGACTTAGGCGACTTCCTGTCCATGTACAGCCTATAATTTTTGAAATAGAAAGGATCTCTTCCTCTTGATTTCTTTCAAAACCATGATGACGTTGTTTCGCATACCACTTATGGTTCGTCAGTTCGTCTAATTACGACTTTCTACGGACATCTCTTTCAAGCTTTAGTAGACCACACTATCCAACGTGTTGGTCTAGATAGTAGGACTGATTATAAGTCAATGCTCTATTATAGAATGCCAATTCACAAATTACGGCCAATAACTTTACTTTTGATACAGTCAAGGAATTCATTTACCTTGACTCTGCCATTACCACCGAAAATAATGTCAGTCTGAAGATCAAGCGCAGGATTACTCTTGCCAACAGGTGCTATTATGGTCTCAATAGGCAATTGAGTAGCAGAGACCTCTCTCGCAAGACGAAACCAATACTCTACAAGACGCTCATCATACCCGTGCTTCTTTATGGCGCAGAAGCATGGACTCTATTAAGAACTGATGCAGCTGCCTTGAGAGTATTCGAGAGAAAGGTCCTACGTAAGATCTTCGGTTCAGTGCAAAATGGCGATGATTTTCGCATCCGATTCAACAGTGAGCTGCATGCGCTCCTCAACGACATGGACGTTGTACAGTGTATTAATATCCAGCGGCTGCGCTGGCTCGGCCATGTCGTTCGAATGGAGGAGGATACTCCGGCGAGACGAGTATTTGAAGGGGGGATCTGCGGAAGTCGGCGAAGAGGACGACCTTGTATCCGTTGGAAGGACCAAATCGAGGAAACCCTGTCATCGATTGGTGTGACCAATTGGCGTAGGCGCGCAAGAAGCAGAAGCGCCTGGAAGGATGTGTTGCGGCAGGCCGAAATCCGTTAATCGGGTTGCTATGGCCAGTTAAAGAAAGAAGAATTAATCTAAAAACATTTTAGCTTTACATTTAGAGAAATAGATTTCAAATATGTTAACACAATTTTCCCTCCCCTTCCCTACATTCCTATATCCTCTATCTCCTTCCTCCCCTGAGGTCAATTTCGACCTCCGGGTACTGTTCTTGTCTTGACCGACAGGTGCACGTCCTCTAACCTAACCTAACCTAACACAATTTTAATTAGCCGTTATAGGTTAGAGGACGGGTACTTGTCAACTGTGACAAGTATAGTACCCGGAGGTCGAATTGACCCATTGTACAACGTCGTCCTAGCTTCTCACACCACTCGTGTTGTGTGCATTAATTTTATATATGAGTGATGGGACCTATAGTTTAAAGACGACTCCGAACGACAGATTTTTTTGAGAAGCTTTTCATGGCAGAGGTTTTGTCTGCTGAGAGGAAGTCGCCTAAGAAATATTTTTGTTTTGATGTCTAACCTGGGATTCGAACTCGGGCCTTTCGTCTAATAAGCCAACACACTACCTACGAGACCACAACGACCTCATTAGCCATTATAACTCTTAGTCAGAATTACGGCCTGAGTGGCGGAATCTACAGTTGAAAATCGACTCTGAATGATAGATTTTTAAGAAAATTTTCGTGATTTATTTACTTATTCGCAAAGTTTTTACCAGAAATATGCTGAAAGGAAGTCACCGAAGATATATTTTCGTTTGACCTGATTTTTGAAACGTGGCCCCACGTCTAATAAGGCAACAAACTATGTACTAAACTATGGCTGATGCCTGTCTATAAAGACCATAACTTTCTGGGTGTTAAGTTGAAATTATTATCTGAATGGTGCAAATAATGTGGTTATGGGCTGGAAATACATAAAGTGCTGTACAAAAAAATAGATTCACTTGAGTATATGATATGATTCCAAGAGTATATGTAAAAAAGTAACAGCACTTTAGTTACTGACCTCTTATGAATATAATTTCGTGATATTTTCAAAATTTGAAGTGTCTTCCTACTTTAATTAAATGCAAGCATAGATTTGGTTGTGATATTAGATCCAAGTGAATCTATTTTATTGAACAGCACTGTAATTGTAATTCCTTTATCTGTAAAACCTGAAAAGTTAAGCTTACATAATGGCTGTCCTTTTTTTGCCAGCCCTTCGCTTAAAGTGGATTTCTTGTATTTTTATCACAGGGTTTTGGAACTTTACATGTCTCAGTGGTTTCAATTTCGAATGGTCACTTTGTCAAGTGCTGTCAAAATGGTTGTAAATTTTACTTACAAATTAAAGGAAGCAATCTTTTCTTATTACTCTACCTAATTTTTGTAAAACAAACGATTTCAGAAAAGCGTCTGTTTGTGTCAGAAATTCAAACAAAAACACTCAATTTTGTTTGTATTTTCCATGCAAGTAGAGGTTTCTGAAATCGTTTGTCTGAAATCTTCTTTTGCCGCCCTTCATTACAATTTACGGAACGTGGTTCTAACACAATGCACTAAAGCCTAAATAGCAGTCAAAACAGTGGGTTTCGCGGGGTTTCGATGGCAAAGAGTATAAGATTCATTTGTAGATAGAAAAATTATGTTGACTAGCCTCACAGCAATCCAAGGCGAATAGATATACAGTATTCTCACGATTTACGTCGTCTCGATTTATGTTGTTTCGATTAATGTCGTCAAAAATTTTCTGTCCTTAAACTTCGATTTGCATTGTTATTCGATTTACGTCGCCTTATGATGTTTATAAACAAAATCAGGGGATTTCCCTTTTAAAAGAAATTCAATACATAGAATGAAAATTTAATTCTTTTAGTTTTTTTTTTTTTGGAAAATGTACACAAATAAGTGCATCTGATAGTATGAGTTCTTTGAAATTCGATTTACGTCGCCTTTTTCCGGAACATTCTACGACGTATATCGAGGGAATACTGTATTATATTAATGACGATTTGAAGAGAGGATTCCATTTGACCTTAAAAACTCTTTTGCACCTGGACACTTCGGGCTTGCACATATGTAAAGTTTCCATGGAATAAAAATCCTTTAAACAGGCTACGAAGTACTAGCGAAACCGTTCTACTGGGTTCGCCATCTAACGTTTTCTTTTCAACTAGTGCTTATTTCGTGAATGGTAACACTTAGCTCATGTCTGATTTGACAGATAATTTGTTTTACCCTTCCGCTAAACGAATATGGTTCCATCCAATGCGTTTTCACTTCGCTAATTAAGCCTGCAATCGACTTACAGAAGATGCTGATTTTGGCAAAAAAAAAAATTATCTTTTCAGATGAAACCCATTTTGAGCTTGGCGGATATGTAAACAAGAAAAATTGTCGCATTTGGGGCTTAGAAAACCTGCACGCATACATTAAAAAGCCGATGCACTCTAAACGAGTCACTGTTTGGTGCGAATTTTGGTCCAGAGGCATAATTGTGCCATTTTTCCTCGAAAATGAGCAAGGAGTAGCCGTTATAGTCAATGGCGGCGATCGTTATCGGGCGAATTTTTATTCACAATAATTCAAGAGGAGGATATTGGCAACATTTGGTCACGAAGCCGAAGCTGCACTCATTTTGATCTTGGTGGGTATGTAAACAAGCAAAATTGTCGTATTTGGGGCACAAAAAACCCGCATGTACTTAAAACGAGTCACTGTTTGATGCGAATTTTGGTCCAGAGGCATAATTGGGCCATTTTTCTTCGAAAATGTGCAAGGAGTGGCCATTAGAATCAATGGCGATCGTTATCGGGCCATGTTGAACGAATTTTTGCTCACCAAAAATTGAAGAGGAGGATATTGGCAACATTTGGTTACAACGGGACGGCGTTACGTGCCACACAATCGAAGCTACACTCGATGTTTTGCGTCCTGTTTTCGATGATCTCATTAACAGCCACAGAGCTGATGTCGTTTGGCCATCTCGGAACTACGATTTGACACCGTTGGACTATTATTTGTGGGTTGCCGACAAGCCACAGACAATTGACGCTTTAAAGAACAATATTCGGCAAGCCGTGGTCTAGTAGATAGTGTGCTGGCTTATTAGACGTAAAGCCAGGGTTCGAGTCCCAGGCCAGACATCAAAATAAAGAACAAAAATTATTTTTTCGGCGGTTTATTCTCAGCAGATGGCAAAAACTCTGAGAGTAAAAATAAAATTGCCATGAAAAGTTTCTCTAAATAAATCTGTCGTTCGGAGTCGACTTTAAACTGTAGGTCCCATCAATTATGTATAAAATGAACACACACAACATAAGTAGTGTAAGAAACTAGCTCAATAATCCTGATTGAAGGGTTGTAATGACCAATTAAGTAGGTAAGCATTATCAGCCGCATAGCTGATGTCGTTTGACCACCTCTCGAGATGTGATTTGACACCATTGGACTATTATTTGTGGGGTGCCGTCAAAGATAAGTGTTACGCCGACAAGCGAGAGACAATTGACACTTTAAAGGACAATATTCGTGAAGCCTTTAATGAAATACAGCTACACACAATCGAGAAAGTGCTTAAAAATCGGACCCAACGTGTAGGCTACTGCATGGCCAGTCGAGGCAGCTATTTGAATGAAATTATTTTCCATTATTAATCGGAAGGATGGTACTTTCAAATAAAAAAAGAAGTTTGAGTAAATATTCGGGAGGTTTTTTTTAAAGCATTTTCAAAAAAAAGTTATTTGGCGGACCCTTTATTTTTTGAACTTTCAATTTTTTTTTTTTGTTTCTAAACAATAATTTACCTTTGAATGTATAAAATCATAAATGTCCAGCATGAATGTATGTTTAGTTCAGTGGTTTTCATTACTAATTTGAGATTCAAATTTCAAACGAATTGAATTCACAATGCCAACAACACTTGAGTGTTAAATTGTAATTAAATATGCACACACAAATTAAAATTAAAAGTCAAGAATTCAAATTAAAAAAAAAAAAAAATTAATTTTTATAAAAATAATCATAACAATAACAACAACAACAATACGAATAATAATAATAAAACAATATCAATAGATATTAAAAGCAAAAAAATATCGACTTTAATGAAGGTCATCTTCATTTGAATCTGTCATTCACAAAACAACAGAAACGAGTTTAAACGTGACGGGAATTTATTATAAAATCTTTGCGCACAGCATTTGAAAGACAAAAACAAAAGCAAAAAACAAACCAAAAACTACGATTCTAATACAACATACAACAACAACCAATGCAACAACAAACATTAGAAAAAAAAAATTTTTTTTTTTTTAAAAAACGGCAACAAAGTTTTTTAAAAAAAACCAGAATTATTAAACGCAACTTGAAATTTTAATAATTTTTTTTTTGTTGTTGTTGTTTTTTTATTTTTCAACAAATATTTCATCTTCATTTTATTCATCAGGCAAATACAGTCATGGGCAAAAGAGAACAAACATTTGAAAATAATTTCAATAATTATAAAGGCTTATGATTAGTATGAAGTCGCCGTGGTCTAGGGGGTAGAGTGTTGGCTTATTAGACAAAAGGCCGGGGTTCGTATCCCAGGTCAGACATCAAAACGAAAAATATTTCTTCGGCGACTTCCTCTCAGCAGATTTCTGGCAAAGACTCTGAGAGTAAAAATTGCCATGAAAAGCTTCTCAAAAATCTGTCATTCGGAGTCGACTAGAAACTGTAGGCCCCAGTACTCATGTATAAAATTAACGCACACAACATAAATGGTGTGAGAAGCTAGGTCGTAATCCTGATTGAAGGGTTGTAATGGCCAATTATGTATGTATGATTAGTATAAAAAATCACCAGGATACGACTGTGTTGATGGAAAAGTAGTCCAAGCCTTGCCTAAGAAAGCTGTGATTTTCCTTACGCTTATATTCAATTCAATTTTGAGGCTAAATCATTTTCCTTCGCATTGGAAATGTGCCGAAGTGGTAATGATCCCTAAACCTGGAAAGCCAGAAAATATCGTAACCATCATATCGTCCGATAAGCTTGCTAGTCACGTTCTCCAAAATATTTGAAAGAATATTTCTGAGAAGAATGTTGTCTATACTAGAAAAAGATAACATAATACCAGAGTACCAATTCGGGTTTAGACATATGTATGTATGGCACACCTGAACAATGCCATCGTATAGTAAATTTTATAAAGATATTGCTCAGGTGTATTTTTGGACATACAACAAGCATTTGATAGGTGGTCTGGCACGCAGGACTACTACACTGCGTTGCATTATTAAAATTACACTTGATTTTTTGTTATATCTCTTAAAGTTAGAACAGTTTTTTGAACCAAGTAATCATTTCTAAGAGTATGATAACTGATCTCTTATTTTCCAAAAGTTTAGATATCGTATCACTTGTTAAAGAGAGTTACGTTGCATTAATATTTTGTTAGTGTTTCAAAACTTTAGGTTTAGTTAAAAAATGGTTTAAGTTTCCGAGAAATTGCGAGAAAAATAAACACGTTCACATGTGATTGTTACAAATTTTGCTAAAAATTCCGGAGTCTTATGGTAAAAGGAAAAGTGGTGGCCCAAAGAAAAAGCTTTCTGAAAGAGATGAGCGAAGAATAATTCATTGTGCAAGCAATTCAATCAAGAGTCTTACTCAAATTATAAATGAATGTCAAGTAAATATGTCAAAATCAACCATAAGTAGACTCCTTAAGAATTCTAAGAGCATTTTTCGTCAAAAAATTTTGTGCGTGCCAAGATTATTACCTCGTCACAAAACCGCACGTCTTGAATTTGCTAAAAGAAATCTACAAACAACCTGGACAAAGGTAAATCAATAACTTATGTTAATGGTAAGACTAAATTGAACTTTTATTATTTGACAGATCATTTTTTCCGTGAGTAAAAGTTCAATCTTGATGGTCCAGATGAGTTCAACAGCTATTGGAGAGATCTTCGCAAGGAACCACGATATTTCTCAAAAAGAAATTTCATAGGCGGTTCATTAATGGTTTGGGGAGCATTCTGTGCAGCAGACAGTATGCTTGATTTGGCCTTTCCAAGTACAAAAATTAATTCTACGGAGTACATAAAGTTACTTGAAGATAAATTAGTGCCTTTTTTAGAGAGCAGCAATGAGCAACATTATATTTTTCAACAAGATAATGCGTCTGTACATGTGAGTCGTCAGACAAAGGGATGGTTATCTTCAAAAAATATCGAAGTACTTGAATGGCCCACTTGTTCCCCAGAACAAAATCCAATTGAAAACATTTGGGGAATATTAGCACGTAAAATTTATGCCGACAACCGGCAATATGAAAGCGTTTTCCATCTAAAAGAAGCAGTTATACTAGTTGCAACCTAAGCAGATGATACAGCAGTGTTAGCTGCTGACACAGATTCGGACGTTGCATCACTATATCTTCAAAGAGAATTGGATGAAATAGGAATTTGGCTAAATGAATGGAAGATAAAAGTCAATATCGAAAAATCTTTACACGTAACGTTTACTTTGGGTCGTGGAAACTGCTTACGTGTATCCATTAACAACAATAATATTCCGCAATCTGACACAGTCAAATATTTATGCCTACACATCGATCGCAGGCTTACATGGAAAAAACCATATTAAAGCTAAGAAACAGCATCTTAACTTGAAATTCAAGCGCCTATTTTGGTTACTAGATCGCAAATCTAAACTAAGTCTCGAGAATAAGGTTATTTTGTATAAAGTAGTGTTAAAACCAGTGTGGACCTACTGAGGTTTCAGTCAAAAACATTGAGGTCCTTAGTTAATGCTCCGTGGTTTGTATCAAACAAAACAATTCATGATGATTAATCAATTCCGAGGCAAGAGCTAAAAGATCTGAAATCTATATTGTAGCCGCCGTAGTCTAATAGGTAGCAAGTACAGGGTGGTTGATATATAATGCAACAAAGTAAAGCGCTATAATTTTTTAATTTTATTGTTCAAAAGCAAAAAAATGTTGGAAATAACATCAAATTTTAAAATCAGCTTAGATTTGCTCGAATGGGCCACCTATGGTACGAATTATGGGCTTCAAATGGCCGACAAAGTCATCACAGGCTGCACGAAAGTGGCTCTGCGTTAATTTTGCCCATTCCCAGTGAAGCGCCGTCTTGAGATGATCGACACTTTGGTATTTTTTTAGTGAGAACCTTACTCTCCAAAATGCCCCAGACGTAAAAGTCCAACGGATTGAAATCCGGAAATTTTGGTGGCAATTGTGCGGTTGAAATGAAGCGAGGAACTTCCTTTTTAAGCCATTCTTGGTTGACGCGTGCTAAGTGCGGTGGTGCTGAGTTCTGTTGGAATGTCCATGGTCTGTGACCGAAATGTTTGTCTGCCCAGGGCATCAAACTTTCTTTAAGACTTTTTCCCGATAATACATACATACGTAATTGGCCATTACAACCCTTCAGTTAGGATTACGACCAAGCTTCTCACACCACTTACGTTGTGGGCGGTAATTTTATACAAAAGTGGCGGGACCTACAGTTTAAAGTCGACTCCGAATGACAGATTTTTGAGAAGTTTTTCATGGTAATTATATTTACTCTCAGAGTCTTTGCCAGAAATTTGCTGAGAGGTAGTCGCCGAAGAAATATTTTTCGTTTTGATGTCTGACCTGGGATACTACCCCGGGCCTTTCG
This sequence comes from Sarcophaga peregrina, assembly GCA_014635995.1. Classification (NCBI taxonomy): domain Eukaryota; kingdom Metazoa; phylum Arthropoda; class Insecta; order Diptera; family Sarcophagidae; genus Sarcophaga; species Sarcophaga peregrina. The sequence continues at coordinate 17,378,905 of CM025789.1, forward strand.
TCTAATAAGGCAACACACTACCCACTAGACCACGCCGACTTTCCCGATAATATTCGGCATTTATTTTGATCTCACGGTCGATGATTAAGAGCGAGGAGTAACGGTCGGCCGTTACGGCGGCCCACATCATTACCGTCGGCGGCGCTTGAGTTCTGGTGGCCAATCGCAGGTGTAAATTTTCAGCTGACCTCTTTGGCAAGTAAACCCGATCATTTTGTTTGTTCACAAACTGCTCAATTTGGAATGGCTTCTCATCGGAGAAAATCAAATTCGATAATTGACAACTTTCGTGCAAGCGAAGTAACTCCTTAGCTCTTTCCATACATACATAATTGGCCATTACAACCCTTCAGTCAGGATTACGACCTAGCTTCTCACACTACTTATGGTGTGTGTGCGTTAATTTTATACATGAGTGGCGGGACCTACAGTTTAAAGTCGACTCCGAACGACAGATTTTTGAGAAGCTTTTCATGGCAATTTTTACTCTCAGAGTCTTTGCCAGAAATCTGCTGAGAGGAAGTCCCCGAAGAAATATTTTTCGTTTTGATGTCTGACCTGGGATTCGAACCCGGCCCTTTTGTCTAATAAGGCAACACACTATCGACTAGACCACGGCGACTTTCCCGATAATATTCGGCATTTATTTTGACCCCATGGTCGATGATTACGTGCGGGGAGCAACCATCGGCAGTTACGGCGGCCTACACCGTTACCATCGGCGGCGCTTGAGTTCTGGTGTAAATTTTCAGCTGACCTCTTTGGCAAGTAAACTCGATCATTTTATTTGTTCACAAACTGCTCAATTTAGAATGGCTTCTCATCGGAGAAAACCAAATTCGGTAACTGGCCACTTCCGTGCAAGCGAAGTAACTCCTTGGCTCTTTCCAGTCAAACTTTTGTTGGTTCATCGGTAAGCTATTGCACTTTTTGGAACTCCGATGGCTTTAGTCCAGGCTCATTTTTCAATATATATTGCATCCGTTCTCGCGCTATGTTCAGCATACGAGCAATTTTTCTACCACTGCGGCGTGGATTTCGATCAAATCTGGACTTCACTTTTCGGATCATTTCTGGTGTTGCTACCGTTTGGTTTTCATCCCCTTTTTAGACGCGATGCAACACTGCCAGTATTACGGTAATGACAAAACAAAATATTTATTCACATTTAAATGCTGGAGGGCTCTAACGACAGCCACCTGCGGTTTTCCAGCCAAATATGAAGCAATTACACTATCACTCTTGAATTCTATCACGAATAACTTTTTTTTCTGAATGTAATAGACCAAAATGCTTCTGTAATCTTGTAAATAATAAAATGAACTCTCACTGGAAGAAATCTGTCAGTTGTCAGACCAGCGGTTTACAAATGATAACAACCTGAAGTTGGTTGCAATACATATCAGCCACCCTGTATGTTGGTTTATTAGATATCAGACCATAGTTCAAACCCCAGCTCAGATAAATCGGTGAATCGTCAGTCTTTTCGGGCCTAAACTCTGAGAGTAAATATAAATTGGCCATGGAAAGTTTCTACAAAAAATTAATTACGGAGTTGACATAAAACTGTAGGTCCCTATTATTAAATTGACATGGAATTTGTCGTAGTCTAGTAGGTACTATGGTGGCTTATTAGATGTGAGACCACGGCTCAAACCCCAGGTTAGACGTCTTCAACAAGACGAAAACAATGAATTTCTCTCACCAACATCCTCTCACCAGATTTCTGGCAAAAACTCTAAGAGTAAATAAACTTACCATGAAAAGTTTCTCAACAAACTGTCCTTCAAAGTCGACTTTAAACTGTAGGTCGCGCCACTTATGTATAAAATTAACACACACAATATAAATGGTGTGAGAAACTAGGCCAATAATCCTGACTGAAGGGTTGTAATGGCCAATTAGGGATGTATGTATGTATAAAAAGACCGGACATAGCAGGCAGCAGTCAGTTATAACTCAGTCAGTCTTGTGTGAAGACAAGTTGCGTGCAAAGTAAAGTCTACCAAACAGTTGTTAGTGTTTATTCGAACAAAAAGGTTGCAAGCTAAGTAGAATAACAAACAAGTGTTGTTGCTTTCAAATTGGTAGTAATAAGCAAAGAGGGCATCAATATCCCTGAGGGGAAGATCATCTTTGGCTTTTTACACACATAGAACGCGAATATTAACAATGTTCATTAAAAAGAGCTTAAAAATGCACACCGTTTCTTATCAGCTTTCAATGAAGCAGGTTTTTGTCGCTTCTTTTTGAAATATTTTTGTATATTAATTATACACCCAAAGAAAAATTACAGTAGGATTCAGTATTTTCTAATGAAATCCGCTAATAACAATAAGAAATGATCTCCATTTTTGGAAGAATATTTTTTAAGTTAAATATGCAGTCTTTAAAGATTTGATGCTGTACATTTTCCAATACATAAACAAATTATTATTTGGCTACGCTTGAAAATATTACTAACAATTTTCCTCTGGGGTTATACACATGCCTCTCACAAATGCACTCACATTTTTATCATGTTCTCTTTGTGCCGACGTCTGCATATACGCATTCATACTTATTTTAATATAATGGAACCTCTCTTTACACATATTCAAAATTTAAAGTACTCATCATACATATTCCACGACTCTCTCGACATATGTACACGAATCACAAAATAAGTATGATTCGCATACGAATACTTACTAGAAGGTTGTGTGTTTGCTTTGTGTTGCTGCTTTGTCTCGGTTTTACTTATGTGTCTGATTTCTTTTGTTGTAAATGCAACAACAACTAAGACTTGTAAATTTTGTTGAATGATTCAAGTCTCTGGAAGAAGATTATTTTTCTAAAGTTACGAATCCGAATGAATAGGTTTATGAATCCAACATATTTCGAATGGTATTAGTTTGATTTCGCTGTCATTGTACGGATACTCATTGCAATCTCTACTTATAAATCAATGTTGTAATGATGAGTATGAACGAATCAGAGTACATAGTCAAATTTTAATATTGTTGACTCACTTGCGTATATATCAGAAATCAGCAACGAGTATTCAAAACGATGAGTAGATTCGAGTCATACTTATAATTTCAGATACTTATACGCATTTATACTTATTTTAATATGATACTCATACTCGAAGTTGGAAGTACTCGTCGTATTCATACTTAACAATACGCATAATGTTATTGACTTCGACTCGTCTATACTTAACATTTACACGAAGCACAAAATAAGTATGATTCACCTGCGAGTACTGCAATACTCATGTGTAATATTATGTGTATGCTTTGCTTGTTGTCTTTGTCTTTCTTTTTTTCTTTGTTTGTATATGCAACAACAACAAAGGCTGTAAATTTTGCTGAATGATTTGAATCACTCGAATAGCTTATAAGTATTGGAAGAGTATTTTTCTAAATTTATGAATCAGAATGAGTAGGCGTATGAATCAAACACATTTCAAATGTTGTGAGTTTGATGTCAACGTTGTACTCATACTCATTCCAACCTTCAACTTATAAATCAATGTTGTAGCGAGTACAAATGAATCAGAGTAGTTGAATTTCAATTCTGTTGATTCAATCATACTCAAAATTGCATGAGTGCTTATGAGTAGTGGAAAAACGATTCATTGGCTGATCTCTGGTGCATATGTGTACTCAAAATTTCATGTGAGTACTTATGAGTAGCGATAAAACGATTCATTGGCTGATTTCTGGTGCATATGTATACTAAAAATTTCATGTGAGTGCTTGTGAGTAGCGAAAAAACGATTCATTGACTGATTTCTGGTGCATATGTATACTAAAAATTTCATGTGAGTGCTTATGAGTAGTGGAAAAACGATTCATTGGCTGATCTCCGGTACATATGTATACTAAAAATTTCATGTGAGTGCTTATGAGTAGTGGAAAAACGATTCATTGGCTGATCTCTGGTGCATATGTATACTAAAAATTTCATGTGAGTGCTTATGAAAACGATTCATTGGCTGATTTCTAGTTGTAATAACCAATTCAGCCGATTAGAAATTGTTTTCTCCGGCACTGTAAATGCACATTAATAATAATAAATGTTTAAATCCGTCGTCAATTAATTATTTAATAATACCTGCACAATACAAGTTAGAAATACAATAAAAACAACAACAAAAAAAATTCAATTCCATATCATAAAAACTGAGAAATTTAAATTTAATTGCGATGCTGATGCCGCTGCCGATGCCGATGCTGATGCTATTTTTGAAAATGATGTTCATTTGTTTTGTTTTGTTTTTGTTTTTTTTATTATTTTGTCATTGATTCACAGATTCTTGAGGCACTTGTTTTTCTTTTGTTCAAAACAAAAAAAAAATTGTTTTTCTATACAAAATGCACAATTAAGAAGAAGGAAAAGAGGAAGGAAGAAGAAGATAATAAACCAGTTACTGAAACTTAAAATTTTTGTTTTTTTATTTGTTTAATTATTAGACAAGAAAATATGACGCAAAAAAATCGTATGTTTTGAAAACTACTTCCTCTTGAAAATTACAACCCATACATTACAAACAAAGCATACATACAGTGGGTTAAAATAATTAAGCAATTAAACTGAGAATCTTCTTTCTTCAAATTGAAACATGCACCGGAAGTTAGAGAAATTTGATTTACGTGAGATGGCCGCAACAGATAATAGTGAGATCCGTTAGAAAGTAAATTTTAATTTTTATTTTACAAGCTAAGCAATTATATTGGGTGTATTGATTAGCGACATTGCTCTTTGAATCCTAAAATATAGTAGCGGGTATCAGTAATGAAGCATTTGATTACGTCAAGATAGATTATTTAAAAAGACTAAATGACCCGTGCGAATATTTCGCACCGTTAGTTGTCATTTTTGTAACATAAAATGAAAATAATTAGTCGCCGTGGTCTAGTGGGTAGTGTGTTGGCTTATTAGATGAAAGGCCCGAGTTCGAATCCTAGGTCAGACATCAAAACGAAAAATATTTCTTCGGCGACTTCCTCTCAGCAGATTTCTGGCAATGACTCTGAGAGTAAATCAAATTGCCATGAAAAGCTTCTCAAAAATCTGTCGTTCGGAGTCGACTTTAAACTGTATGTCCCGCCACTCTTATATAAAATTAACGCACACAACATAAGTGGTGTGAGAAGCTAGATCGTAATCCTGACTGAAGGGTTGTAATGGCCAATTATGTATGTAATTAATTGAAATTTTATTAAAAGTATTAGAAATATTAGAAATCATAATATCATCATACATATTTACATACATAAATACATATCGCTCCTTGATTGCAACATAGTCATATCTCAATAAAACTTGAACTTGACAAAATGCGATTTAAGTTTTAAAGACATAAGTCCTATGATCTAATTGCCGCAAACACTTTTTGCTATAACTTCGGTTCAGCTTGGGATATAAAACTGATTTTTTTTTCAACATGTACAGAAGACCTAAAAGAGCAGTTTTGCTTAAGTAACTACAAATTTTTAATTTTTTGAGATCTGACTATGTTGCAATAAAGGAGCGATATGTTTAAATGCTTTCAAAAATACTTCTTTGAATACAATGTTAGAGGTAATGACATGATCATCGTTAACTTTTTGCCTATACGAATCCTTAATACAAACAAAAATATCTTTAAACGTACGCACTCGAGAAAAAGCCACGTATAACTGCCCATATGAAAAGACCGGTTGTGGTAAATACAAACCTAGCTTTTGAAGGATTTGATCTTGTGCTTTGTTTATGGTCACAGCAAAAGCAATTTTCACAGGAAATTGTTTTCGTGTCATTCGGAAAGGCACAGTTGGATCAGAAGGTGTAATGTTGATTCGGGGTATAAGTACAGTTTTTTCGGGAAGAATAATTTTTGCTGATAATGATGTGCTCTCCCAAGTTTGTTACCATTAGCCTGGTACCATTTATTAACCCGTATTACTACACCATGTTTATCGCACTTAATCTAACAACTACTGCAAATTATTGCCAAAACAGCTTTTTACAACTTAATATGCATATTATATGTAACTGACTTAGTAATAAGCGGCATTATAGTAAATAGCGGTATTGCCAGAATGGTTTTTAATACATACTATATTATGTAGAACTACATTATTATTACGCGACCCTGTATTACCACACTTGAACAAAAACATATAATCATAATGACAACAGTATTATTATGCAGTTCTATATAAAATATAATTTTTATCAATGAAAATATTAATTTTTCAATTTCTAATTATTTTTCGCCATTAGTGTTAGATATAAGCTTTAAAATGAGATATCATAAATTAAATTTGATGCGCTGGTATGGGAGATATTTGCAACCGACAAAAAAAAAGTGCTTTAGAAATAATATATATGATTTTACAAGCTAAGCAATTATATTGGGTGTAGTGGTTAGCGACATTGCTCTTTGAATTCTAAAATATAGTAGCGGGTGTCATTGCTGTTATCATTAATGTAGCATTTAATTACTTCAAGAAAAGTTATTTGAAAAGATACTGAAGCCTATAAAAATAAAATTCCCATGAAAAGTTTCTTAAAAACTTTGTCACTCGAAGATGGCATTAAACTGTGGGCCACACCACTCTTTAATACATCAACAAACGAGGTGCGAGAAGCTAGGCTGTCCTCCATTATACACTAGCAGAAAAATCGGCAAAATAAAAGCTCTTGAACACTTGAAAATGCGTTATTTAAAGAGATAATGAAGACGACAGTATTCTTGTAAGAATAAAGACTAAAGTTCCAATGAAAAGAAGCCGCCGTGGTCTAGTGGGTAATGTGTTGGCTTATTAGACAAAAGGCCCGGGTTCGAATCCCAGGTCAGACATCAAAACGAAAAATATTTCTTCGGTGACTTCCTCTCAGCAGATTTCTGGCAAAGGCTCTGAGAGTAAAAATTGCCATGAAAAGCTTCTCAAAAAATCTGTCGTTCGGAGTCGACTTTAAAACTGTATGTCCCGCCACTCTTGTATAAAATTAACGCACACAACATAAGTGGTTTGAGAAGCTAGGTCGTAATCCTGACTGAAGAGTTGTAATGGCCAGTTATGTATGTATGTATGTTCCCATGAAAAGTTTCTCAAAAACTCTGTCATTCGAAGTCAACGTTAAACAAGTAGGTAAAAACACTCTTTAACACTCTAACATGGGCGGCGTGAGAAGCTAGGTCATCCTGCAATATACAGTGACAAAAAAAATCAGAAAAAAATGCTCTTGAACACTTCAGAATGCGTTATTTGAAGAGGTAATGAAGTAGACAGTCTTCTGGTAAGAATAAAGACTAAAGTTCCCATGAAAAGTTTCTCAAAAACTCTGTCATTGGAAGTTAACTTTAAACAAGTAGGTAAAGTCACTCTTTACACATCAACATACGAGGTGTGAGAAGACAGTGACAAAAAATTCTGCATAAAAAGGCTTTTGAACGCTTCAGACTGCGTTACTTAAAGAGGCAGTTTCCTGGCGCAAATAAAATGCCCATGAAAAGTTTCTCAAAAACTCTGTTATTCGAAGCTAACTTTAAACGAGTATTTAAAACTACTCTTTACACATCTACATACGAGCTTTGAGGAGATAGGTTCACCTGCATTATACAGTGACAAAAAATTCGGCAAAAAAAGGCTCTTGAATGCTTTAGAATTCGTTACTTAAAGAGGCAATTTCCTGGTGCAAATAAAATTCCCATGAAAACTTTCTTAAATATCTGCCATTCAAATTTGACATTAAACTGTGGGTCACGAAGACACTCATTGACACACTAACACGAGTGATGTGAGAAACTAGGTCGTTCTGCATCATATAACGGCAATAAGAAACATCAATCCGCGGGGCACAGCAGCAAAAAAAAGTGACTCTTTACCACGTTCAGCTTTGCAAAGTGATAGAAAAGGTGTCAATTGACTCTGCAAAGTAGCTAAGACCTCCGCAAGTAGGATTACACGACAATTACATTTCATTACATAGCTTTTGCAGCTGATTGAATCAAAACCTACTGAAACCCTTCAACATATTGTTCCAAAATGATGTTGTTAAAATAATAAAAAAAAACTCTATAAACAAAACAATGGACTTGCTCACGTCATCAACGAATAAATCTAAAATATAGCAACAAAAATAATGTGCTTGTTTACAAGATCGATGAACAGACAAAAATAAGGGATAAAAGATGTAAAGAATCAACAACAAAGTGCAGCGACCAAAGGAGTAAACAAGCAAAAACAATTTCCATATAAGACAAGCAAACAACAATAATGAAAACAACTTGTTTACATTTTCGGATCTTTCCCGAAAACCGTAATCCTCCTTCGATAGCATTCATCGCACTATTGATCCAGCGCTGCAGCAATGCTGGAGTTCGAATTAAGTAAATCGTATGTGAAGACGTCACGTTGGATTAAGTGAGAACTCAATTCAGTACACCTTGTGCGCAGACAAGTTGTGTGTGAAGAAAACAGTTGTTAGAGTTATGCAAGCAGAAGTGTCGTGCTTATAAAAAGGTTGTAAGCCGAGAAATCTAACGAACAAACACATTTTGTGATAATTATTGTTGTATACGTGGTATAAATTCGAACAGTGTGGGTTGCCGTGGTCTAGTAGGTAGTGTGCTGGCTTATTAGACGTAAAGTCAGGGTTCGAGTCGCAGGCCAGACATCAAAATAAAAAAAAATACAAAAAAAAGTTTTTTTTCGGCGATTTCTTCTCTTTCTCTTCTTGTTTCTCAAAAATCTGTCGTTTGGAGTCGACTTTAAACTGTAGGTTCTGCCACTTCTGCATAAAATTAACACATACAACATAAGTGGTGTGAGAAACTGCGGGCTTCTTGGGGACGATTGCTGTAGACTGTCTAATGGTGAAGGAATAGCACTGGCCATTTTATAGTTCGCATTTTCCCTCTCTCTTTCCAACTTTCCTAAAAAACGTGCACAATGCACTGCATGAGTAGGGGTCATAACCTGAGTGCTGGTTTTATAAAAAAAATAAAAAAAAGTAGTGCAGATAATAAAGATAGTAACTGAAATTAAACACCAAATTTATTTTCATTGTATTTTCAATTTACGAACTCATATTTTTAACGTTTTTCAAAAAAGGTAAAAACGTAAGAATATAATTTTTTTTCATCTACGCCACTGGTTTTGATTTTTTACTGTGTTACCAAATGTTCTTTTATACACAAAATGCATAATTAAACTCATGCACGCATATCACTGCCACCATCCTCATATGTTCACTTATACACACACAACACTTATTCTCTCTTGATTTACCCTCACACATATGAGTTAACAGACAATAAAAAAAATTTCTTCATAAAAATCTACTTTTAATTACAAACATACAGTGGGGGTCTCTTATAAAAAACAAAACCAACACAATGGGAGAAAAATTAAAACCAAAAACAACTACAATCAAGTATTTCGGCTACCATTACTACCGCCTCCTCGGCAACACCATTATTTTCCCGAGAGAGTTGAGCCGAAAAAAAAAAATACAAGAAATCAAGGATAAACGAATGCTAACGAACACACACACATGTACAGCATAAATTAATAAAAAAAAAAGAACAGCAACAGCAACACACGCATCCATAGCACTACAACAGTAAACTACAACAGTAAAAGAGCAAAATAATAAGTAATAGAGGAAGGCAGGCAGAGAATTAGAGCATGTGTGTGAGTGTGTGTGTGGTAATGTTAAAAATATAATTAGCGTTAGAGGCACATAAAAATACAATTTAAATCTCATTTTATATTTAAATAGCGAATGAAATATTTAATACATGAACGCACTTTATACACGCAAAGTTACTCTCACTCTTTCTTTCTCTCTCTCTCTCTCTTTTATTATTCATACATGGGAGCACTTATACACATACACTCTTATGTTAACAGTAGTTAATGTGTTTAAAATGCAGAAAAACGTTATGATTATGGGGATATGGGAACTTAAGAGTGGAATGTTTTAAATATGAGCAGCATTTGAAAAAGCATTTTAAATGAACAAAACGCACGTAAAAGAAATTGTTAACGATCAAGGTCGACATTATGGATACCCTACACAAAAATTTATTTGTAGATTTTAGCAAAACCAGTGAACTAACGAGGTTTCTCTGTGCCTTATGGAACTGATTGAAGTAAAGAGAAAGTATTGTTACGAAAATGGAAGGCTTTTAAAATGATAAATAAAGCTCCAAAACCAAAACAATGGACTTGTTTACATGTTCAACTAATAAACAAAATTATAGTATACAAAGGGACAAAGAAGTAAACATGAAACAACAAAATGCAGTATAAAAATAGAGCGGATAAACAGTAAACAGGCAACTACAACACTGCAAGCAACTTGTTTACATTTATAGAAATTTCGCGAAGACTTTCTCATACAAGTGCATTCATCAGACTGCTTGCCCTTGTGATATAAAAGACAAGACAGAACTGTTAACGAGGATTCAATAAGAAATTGATCAGTCTTGTGTGAAGACATGTGATTCGGTAAGAATTCGGTCAGTCGTGTGTGAAGACACGTTGCGTGTGAAGAAAATAATTG
>CM025789.1:17389952-17412485 GCA_014635995.1 Sarcophaga peregrina
TCACTGTTTTCGATTATAAGTGACTTACCATAATGCCATAGTCATAACGATAACCATATATACCAATTGAATTTTGGTTTTTTGCCATAACCATAAACAGCTGTTTGCTGAATTTACTTACATGTATACACATTTTTTTTTGTTTACTTTTGTACTTTTGAAAAATACATATGTATGTGCAATTAACGTAAACAGCTGTTTATGGCCATGGCAGCACTGATTGCTGCTAATAGTAAATTTACGGTTATGGATTATGTTACGACTACAGCGTTATGGTAAAGTCACGACTAATTGAACCTTTAAGCTAAATGGAAGATCATCCTATCTTTAACATTTAAAGGTTACTTTATGTTTGAACTTGCCATATCATATACTATTTTCGATATGGCAACTTCAAATTTAAACAAAATCAGCATATACAAAAAAAAAAAAACGAAGTCCGCTGTTGCCACTGCAGTTAAAAAAAACTTCTTTAATTGAGCAGTTTTATCGACTTTGCTCCGGCCCTGCCATATTTTTGATTAAGTTTGAAAGCAATCGTCCTGAAGAAGCCCGCAGTTTATCACACCACTTATGTTGTGGGTGTTAATTTTATACAGAAGTGGCGGGACCTACAGTTTAAAGTCGACTCCGAACGACAGATTTTTGAGAAAATTTTTCAAAAATCCTTTTTGTATTCTTTATTTTGATGTCTGGCCTGGGACTCGAACCCTGGCTTTACGTCTAGTAAGCCAGCACACTTCCTACTAGACCACGGCGAACTCTCCAACTTGTTTTATTTGACAAAACCCGCTTTTTTTTACTTTACATACATATTTCTGGATTACTAAAACATTTCTAACCCAATTTCCAATATTTACTTTTTTTTAGAAAGGGGGGGAGATAGAGCTTTAAAACGGTATACATATATCTATTATTCGACTTAATATTCTACGGGATTTAATGAGGCAAAGTTGGAAAATGCAAGTTTCTGATGCTCAGTTTCTCTAAAACTATCAGACGTAATTTGTCACAGATTGTGTGCTTTGCTTTGCTTGTTGTTTTTGTCTTTCTTTTCTTCTTTGTTTGTATATGCAACAACAACAAAGGCTGTAAATTTTGATGAATGATTCGAATCACTCGAATCTCTTTTAAGTATTATAAGTGCTTTTCTAAATTTATGAATCAGATTGAGTACGGGTATGAATCAAACATATTTCGAATGTTGTGAGTTGATTGTTAACGTTGTAATCATACTCATTCCTAAATCAATGTTGTAGCGAGTACGAATGAATCAGAGTAGTTGAGTGTGAATTCTGGTGATTCACTCATACTTAAAATTGCATGAGTACTTATGAGTAGCGGAAAAACGATTCATTGCTAAACATTAGGATAGTGGTATAAATAAATATCAGATCAAAACAGTGTCTTCCAGAATGTCTGATTACGTACAACATACGTAATTGGCCATTATAACCCTTCAGACAGGATTATGGACCTAGTTTCTCACACCACTTATATTGTGCGTGTTAATTTTATACTTAAGCGACGGTCAGCTATGTATATATCCAGGAAGTGACAGATTTTTTAGAAAATCTCCAACACTTGAGTCCCTAACCATAAAGACCTAGCTGGAGACTATAGTGCGAACGAATTACCCTGAACAGGTAACGAACTAGCCATCCTCCTCTTGGGTCAGCTTATAAGAGTCTCTAAATGTCGTAACAATGCTAAAACTTCTTCTTCTTAAGCACTGCATATCAACAGATTAGATTATACGAGTATGTTATGAAAAGATTCTTACAGATTCGTACGAGTATAATTCATCAGGTACTCAAGACAATAATAAACATTTCTTTGAAAGAAAAACTAACTGTTCTAAGGAAATATACAAATATGATATCAAATAATTATTTTCCTCCCGTATCCCATATTTTAAAACGCTTAATGACAATATTTATTTCCAGCTAATCGGATCAGATAACAAGTAGTATATTTATGATCAAGTGTTTAAACATTGCACAGTAAATAGAATTTTCTCACTTATTTTGTTGTCATTTGATGAGTGTATATTTATTTAAAACTTTTTTTTTTAAACTCGTGCCACGTTTTCTTGTTGCTATTCGAATCTTTCTTTAACCCTTAAACTGTATTAAACGAAATAAAATGTATGTGATTTTGAAGCCACGAGCATTCGCCTTCAAAAACACTCATTTAGACTTTTAAGGTTGCCATATAAAAGACAAGTAGGCAAGGCAGGCAACTGAGTTAGTAAAAAGTTCAGTCAGTCTTGCGTGAAGACGCGGTGTATTTGAAGAGATTAATCGTGATTTGAAGATAGCCTTTATAAAGATCAGTCGAACAATTGTCTAGTAATTGTTATTGTTTATGCAAAGGGTGTAAAACAGAGTAATAACAAAAAAAAAAAAACGAAGTCCGCTGTTGCCACAGCGTTAAAAAAAAAAACTTCTTTAATTGAGCAGTTTTATCGACTTTGCTCCGGCCCTGCCATATTTTTGAAAAAAGTTTGAAAGCAATCGTCCCCAAGAAGACCGCAGTTTCTCACACCACTTATGTTGTGTGTTAATTTTATACAGAAGTGGCGGGACCTACAGTTTAAAGTCGACTCCGAACGACAGATTTTTGAGAAAGTTTTTCAAAAATCCTTTTTGTATTTTTTATTTTGATGTCTGGCCTGGGACACGAACCCTGGCTTTACGTCTAGGAAGCCAGCACACTTCCTACTAGACCACGGCGAACTTTTCAAACTTGTTTTATTTGACAAAAATCGTTTTCTTTTTTACTTTACATACAAATTTTTGGATTACTCGAAACATTTCTAACCCAATTTCCAATATTTACATCTTTTTAAAAAGGGGGGAGATAGAGCTTTAAAACGGTATACATATATCTATTATTCGTCTTAATATTCTACGGGATTTAATGAGGCAAAGTTGGAAAATGCAAGTTTCTGATGCTCTGTTTCGCTAAAACTATCAGACGTAATTTGTCACAGATTGTGTGCTTTGCTTTGCTTGTTGTTTTTGTCTTTCTTTTCTTCTTTGTTTGTATATGCAACAACAACAAAGACTGTAAATGTTGATGAATGATTCGAATCACTCGAATCTCTTTTAAGTATTATAAGTACTTTTCTAAATTTATGAATCAAAATGAGTAGGCGTATGAATCAAACATATTTCGAATGTTGTGAGTTTAATGTCAACGTTGTACTCATACTCATTCCTAAATCAATGTTGTAGCGAGTACGAATGAATCAGAGTAGTTGAGTGTGAATTCTGGTGATTCACTCATACTTAAAATTGCATGAGTACTTATGAGTAGCGGAAAAACGATTCATTGCTGATCTCTGATGCATAGTAAAGGTTTAAACATTAGGATAGTGGTATAAATAGATATCAGGTCAAAACAGTGTCTTCCAGAATGCCTGATTACGTACAACATACGTAATTGGCCATTACAACCCTTCAGACAGGATTATGGACCTAGTTTCTCACAGCACTTATATTGTGTGTGTTAATTTTATACTTAAGCGGCGGTCAGCTATGTATACATATATCCAGGAAGTGACAGATTTTTTAGAAAATCTCCAAACACTTGAGTCCCTAACCATAAGGACCTAGCTGGAGCCTATACTGCGAACGAATTACCCTGAACAGGCAGCGAACTAGCCATTCTCCTCTTGGGTCAGCTTCTAAGAGTCTCTAAATGTCATAACAATGCTAAAACTTCTTCTTAAGCACTGCATATCATCTGATTAGATTATACGAATATGTTAAGAAAAGATTCTTACAGATTCGTACGAGTATAACTCAGCAGGTACTCAAGAAAATAACAAACATTTCTTTGAAAGAAAAACTATCTGTTCTAAGGAAATATACAAATATGATATCAAATATATTTTTTTTCCTCCCGTATCCCATATTTTGAAACGCTTAATGACAATATTTATTTCCAGCTAATCGGATCAGATAACAAGTAGTATATTTATGATCAAGTGTTTAAACATTGCACAGTAAATAGAATTTTCTCACTTATTTTGTTGTCATTTGATGAGTGTATATTTATTTAAAACTTTTTTTTTTTAAACTCGTGCCACGTTTTCTTGTTGCTATTCGAATCTTTCTTTAACCCTTAAACTGTATTAAACGAAATAAAATGTATGTGATTTCGAAGCTACGAACATTTGCCTTCAAAAACACTCATTTAACGTTAGCATCTAAAAGGCAAGTAGGAAAGGCAGGCAACTGAGTTAGTAAAAAGTTCAGTCAGTCTTTTGTGAAGACGCGGTGTGTTTGAAGAGATTAATCGTGATTTGAAGATCAGTCGAACAATTGTCTAGTAATTGTTATTGTTTATGCAAAGGGTGTAATAACAGAGTAATAACAAAAAAAAAGAAGCAATTGTTGTTGTATACATAAAGTTGTGAACAACGAATAATAAAGAATTTTAATTAAAACTAAACACAGCTTTATTTTCTATTTTATTTGCTATCTACGAGCTTATGATTTAAACGTTTTTAAAAGGTAAAATCGTTATCCATTTCGTGGTTTCAAAAGCTAACGTAAATAAAATAAATAATGGCCTCTCTTCAATTACTTGAAGATTCTCAGAACCCCAAATACGAAAATTTTGTTTGAAAAATTGCCGTCCGCCGCCTGTTGTCTAAGCGCCCATTCCACATATCTACGACGCTGTGAATGGTCAGCTGGCTTCAGTAGTTGCGGGAGCTGAACTTCATATGGATGTAGGTGTAGATCTAAAAGCAAAATACGCCATAACGTGCCGTAAGACGGTCCTAATTCCTGAGAACGATGACTTCGGCAACACTTTCACTTCCAATAGCGATATTTTCAGCAGAACGAGCGAAACGATGGTTAGGTTAGATTAGAGCTCACTTGAGCACGCATAGCGGCCCGTTGTGATGTCACGGGAGAACGGAGTCCCTGTACTAACCAAGTTCCACCAAAATCAGGGAAAAGGAAGAAGTTGGTCAGCGCAAGGGCTACACAGCGAAACGATGATGCAGAGGCCTTTCAATGTTTGTAACCACTCCAGTCTCTTCAATTTTTTTTTTTTTTTTGGAAAAACCAACATTCAGTGGATGGCCCCTACTCATGCAGTGTATTGTGCAGGTTTAGGAAAATAGGTTATAGGAAGGTGGAAAGAGGGAGTAGTGTTTGTGGACATTTGATTTAAACTTACCAATATTGTAATTGGCGCAAAAACCTTCGCGGGAAGATCATTCCACAAGCGAACAGTGCGGGCAAAAATGAATTCTCCTTGTAATGCATTGTGCGGTTCACTGGACAATCAACCACAAAAGGATGTACTCTGCAAGAACCTCGAGTATCACTTAAAAATATGTGATTATCGGGAACCAAGCCCCTTATCTCTCAAGAACACCTCCCATTATAGTACCGCTAGAACAATGATGCTCCAATAAATCAATAGAGTTGGATACCCTACTGTCATTAATAAGCACCTTCGCCCTCTCCTGTACGCGGTCGACAAGCTTCAAAATAGACTTTGAGATTTGCACATGAGATTTTGCTTACACATGAGATTTGCACTCCATCCGGGGTTGGTTAAAGGTCCTGTAAATAGTAAGAAGGTCGGATGGAGTGAAGTATTTTCTGCAGTGTTTCAAAAAACCAAGACACTTGAATGCTTCCTTCGACATTCGAAAAATGTGATCGTTCCAATGAGCATCATAAATAATTCTCAATTTTGCCAATTGCTTGCGTAGGATTATGTAAACCATAATCTCCTCTTTAAGGTTCAATTAGTCGTGACTTAACCATAACCATAAATCAGCTGTTTTAACCAACTTTATGGACATCACTGTTTTCGATTATAGGTGACTTACCATGATGCCATAGTCATAACGATAACCATATGTACCAATTGAATTTTAGTTTTTTGCCATAACCATAAACAGCTGTTTGAATTTACTTACATGTAAACACATATTTTTTTTGTTTACTTTTGTACTTTTGAAAAATACATGTGAGCAATTAACGTAAACAGCTGTTTATGGCCATGGTAGCACTGATTCCTGCTAATAGTAAATCTACGGTTATGGATTATGTTACGACTACAGCGTTATGTTAAAGTCACGACTAATTGAACCTTAAAGCACGATATGTGGCTGTGGTAGAATTACCGTTTTTGTAGAAGGTTTTGATAATTTTTATGCCTTGTGAGATAGTTAAGCGATCCTTTCTCGTCAATGTCAGACTTTCAACTGAAATGAAAAAAAAAATTGGTTTCACAACTTAGTTTGACAGATGTCAAATTCCAGTCTCATACTTTCAAACAAGGTCGTTTGCATTTATATTTGTATGTATGTATATATTTTGCTTGAGTCCTAAACACTTAAAGGAGGTATATATAGATCAACAACTTGTTTTTGCCTTTTCGTAATTTGTCAAAGTAAGAGTTAAGGGTTCAATTCCGTCTATCAGAAAACCTTGTCTATTACACTAGGGTTTGGTTTTCGTCACTAAGCTCATAATTGTAGGTTAGAGGACGTGTACTTGTCAATTCTGACAAGTACAGTACTCGGTGGTCGAATTGACCCATTGTACTACGTCCTAGCTTCTCACACCACTTATGTTGTGAGCGTTAATTTTATACATGAGTGGCGGGGACCTACAGTTTAAAGTCGACTCCGAACGACACATTTTTTGAGAAGCAGTCCATGCCAATGTTTTTACTCTCAGAGTTTTTGCCAGAAATCTGCTGAGAGGAAGTCACCGAAAAATTATTTTCAAATTTTCGTTTTGATGTCTGACCTGGGATTCGAACTCGGGTCTTTCGTCTAATAAGCCAACACACTACCTACTAGACCCCGGCGGCCTCTGTCATAATTGTATTCCTACAAAAAAAAAAAAAACTTTTGAACATCTCTACACAATTTTGTACCACTTATGCAGTCTAAGGGTTAAATTTACAATTTATAAATCATTTCTAATTTGTAGAAGTAAATTGTATCTGCACAGAGATTTAATTTGAAAAATTAAAATAGAATGAATCAAATAAAGCACTCAGATAGTTAGATAGATGGATGGACGGATGGCAGATACAACAAAAACGATATGGAAAGTAGGTATACGTGTGTAGTATGCAGCAGTTCAGCTAAAAGGGGTAAGAATTGGTGGGGGGGGGGGGGGGCGGAACTTAGGAAATAGTCTACTTATTCCATTTAAAGCAGCCGCAAATAGAATACATGCGACCACCATTGAATAACAATTTGTCACCCATAATATCATGTCGTCACAATGCATCCAAGCTATCTAAACAAGATGTACGTACGAGTATAAAGTGAGAGGGAAACTAGAGAAAAAAAATTATCGCAACATCATAAATGAATTTAAAAATCTTATTTGTTCTTCCATTAGATGATATTAAACATTGTGTGTGTGAGTGTGTGTGTGTGTTTTGTGTATCTAATAGATACTTAAATATATTGTATGCATGTGTGTGTATTCAGATGAATAGATAGAAAGATGAAAGAAAATGTGCCTATATCGCACAGAGGTATAAAGCTTCAGATGCTTTCATGAACCTTGTAATATAATGGGGCGCATTGGGGAAAATTGAAGGCAATTCAAATTGAAATTGACTACGAGATTTGGTCGCTTACGGTCTGTTCCAGATCCCAGCCGGACTATTGCAGGGTAGGTTGCGATGAGGAGGAGTTAGAGGCTATCGAACACCTCCTCTATAACTGCCCAGCCCTTGGTAGGTTGAGGACCCTTTTATCTTTTTTTTTTACGCCGAGGAGGGGCAAATGTACCTAACCGCACCATAGAGGAAGTCGTCACGTCCTCCGTGTGTGGGGTCCTCACCCACTAAATCCCTTCCTCGTACCGGGGACTGTTGTGCCCACTCCGGAACTACGGTGGTATTACTTCGGAGTGGAGTCCTTTTAGCCCTTTGGCCGTCTTCGTGCTCACATCCGCGTCCGGACTGCGTAATGATGGTTGAGGAGACTTCTAATTGTCTCCACTATTTCCTTCCGTCCAAGTTCCCGACTGGGACCTCGTTTGAAACGTGAGCTAGTGTCATCTATGCCGGCGTGCCCACACGCTCCGCAGCCTTCAGATCTCTCTTCTTCAGTCTCAGAATGCGCTCCACGTAATTAGCCACTGAGGCTCAATTCTCTCTGCTCGCAATCATAACCCCGACAATGTTAGCGGCCGTTATCGTTCCGATCATCGACGTCAGTGCAGAGCGATAGCTTGAGGACCCTTGGCAGAGCCTTCTTCAAGGCTCTCCCCAGATTATCATTAACAGCTTGGGCTGGTTGGGAGGTGCTAGGGCTTCATAAGTATAGTCGCGCTCTCACCTTCTTTTGTTTGTCTCTGTTTGTTTCTGTATGATTCCTCCAATTCCCATTCCCTCCTTTAACTACATGCCCTACTTTCATCCTAATCCCTCTATTTCCTTCCCCAGTACCTCCGGGTACTGTACTTGTCTTGTCTTGGAAGTACTCGTCCTCTAACCTAACCTAACCTAAATTGAAATTGAATTGTTATAGATTATAAGCACACTTTTGATGCATGAATGGCAAATGGAACTTGAAACAAAGGAAACATCAATGGTCACCATTAATGCTTCCATATTGTTAAGGCCCTAGTCGTCCACAAGCTTTAGATGGGAGAAAACACTGTTTAAAGTTGAAATCATTGCTGAAAACTATAATTTCGTTATTCAAAATCCTGCTGAAGTCTTTAGCTATGGACGGACAGCACACATTGTAATATTTCTTATATAATTTTTCATGTGTGTGAAGACATCAGCTTAGGACATCATGGAAAGATCAAGAAGTGTCAATTTCTGAAAGAGCGGAAAAAAAATGTTCACACCAGTACACCAAATACAATAATTACAGACGGCAAGACTAACATAATTGGCCATTACAAACCTTCAGTTTGGATTATTGACCTAGCTTCTCACACCACGCCCACAATATGGGCGTTAATTTTATACATAAGTGATGGAATCTACAGTTTAAAGTCGACTCTGAACATTAGATTTTTGAGAAGCTTTTCATGGCAATTTTATTTACACGACAAATTCGTTCTTTAGTCGGAATATTCGTATGTGGAACTCCCTTCCTGAAGAAGTTTTTCACTTATATCACTTATGATACAAAGAGATTCAAATGTAGTGTCCACAAAAACTGCTTCTTCTTTCCTTCTTTCCATAACATATTTTCCTACTTCAAGCACAATGGCACTGCATGAGTAGGGGCCATCCACGGAGTTCTTGTCATACAAAAAATTCCACGTGGAAGAAGCCTCTCAGGGCAGAGATTAGCAATGAATAATTTTTTCGCTACTTATAAACACTCATGAAATTTTGAATATGAGTCAATAATATTGAAATTTAACTATGTACTCTGATTTTTTCATATTCTTTGCAATGTTGATTTATAAGTACAGCTTGCAATGAGTATGCGCACAACGCAAACTCATAACATTCCAAATATGTTTGATTCATAAGCCTACCTACTCATTTAGATTCATAACTCATAAGAAAAATACTCTACAGCAGACGTCGACACAAAGAGAACATGATAAAAATGTGAGTGTATTTGTGAGAAGCATGTGTATAACCCAGAGGAAAATTGTTAGTAATATTTTCAAGTGTAACCTATTAATATGTTTATGGAGTGGAAAATGTACAGTGCCAAACCCTTAAAAGACTGCGTATTTAACTTGATAAATATTCTTCAAAAAATGGAAATCATTTCTCATTGTTATTAATGAATCTCGTTAAAAAATAGTGAATCCTACTATAATTTTTCTTTGGGTGTATAATTGATATACAAAAAAATTTCAAAAAAAGCAACCAGAACTTGTTTCACTGAAAGCTGACATGCAACTGAATGCAGTTTTATGCTCTTTTTAATGGACATTGTTAATATTCGTGCCCTATGTGTGTAAAAAGCCGAAAATGATCTTCCCCTGAGGGACATTTACCTTTACAATAAAAGAACTAAGACACATAAGCAAAAAAGACAGAACAGCAAGCAGAACAAACATACAACCTTCTAGAAAATATTTTCAAGAATGATGAACTAAAGATTACGCCATCACGCACACAAAATGAAAACTCTCTGCGCATGTTGAATCAATGACGTCACGCAAATTGTGTTCCTATTGGCTAATGATAATGTAAGTTATATTGCAGAGCTGCCAACTACTTTCACGTAGTGCACAGATTTTTCAGAAGAAATGTTAATTTTCTCATATGAAAAGACTTGGAAATCTTTAAAATAGCCCAACTACGTCATCTAACGGGAAATTATGCGCAAGGCGTCATCTTTAGTTTATCATTCTTGAGTATTTTAGTGTCCGTACGCAATTTATACTTCTTTTGTATTTCGTGTATATGTTGCGTGTCATACGTATTGTTAAGTATGAATATGTATGACGGAGTACTTCAAACTATGAATATGAGTACATGGAGAGGTTCCATAATATTTAAAATAACTATGAATGCGTTTAAGTATCAGAATTTATTAAAAAAGAAATTAAATTTGTTCGAACTGAAATGCTTTGTACCTTAAATAGCCTTTCGGTGTAGCATGAGTTAAATGCATCAAAGTAAACATGTTTATTCATGCAATTGCAATTGCAATTAACAAATGCAAATATGTATGTACGTACATATGTATGTATAAATGAAATAAAATTAAATTAAAAAAGAAATCTCTTCTACAACAACCATCATCTAATCAAAATAAATTTAAAACAACACAAGAACAATAAAACAAGCAACGACAACAAGTGGTGATGATATCAAATGGAAGAAAATGTGAAATTCAAAGAAAAAACAAAACTAATAAAAACAAACACAGAACATTACACACATTACACACACACACACACACACTTATAATATAAACATTTGTTGTGTTTTTTTTTACATTTAATTCCTCTCACATTTTTGTTATTGTTATTGTTATGGTTACAGTGTTGCTGCAGTTGTTATTGTTGCATTTATTATCGACCGATGCAGTGCAATAAAGTTGTTGGCTGTTTTACCAATCGGCCACTTACACCATACACACACACACACACACAATTGATGCCGAAGAGCAATAACTAAACGCAGTTGATATAATTCTGTTAAACGAAACAGCCACCACCAACAATTGCTGTGTGAACAGAAAGTATCACACAATGCGAAAAGGAAATCAAAAATAAAATTACAAGAAACAAGCATCCAAACAAGCATTAGTTGTTGTTGGCGGCTGACTGTGTGTGTGTGCGTGTGTGTGCACAAGTGAGTATTTTGGCCCCTATTGTGTTTCTCTGAAATTGATAACAACAATAATAGCAGCAAGGCAGCAGCAGCATCAGCATCAGCAGCAGCAGTAGTAACAACATCAACTAAAATAGCGCAATTTTCATTTGCAACTGTAGTTCTCAATTAAATTGTAATTCTTTAAGATTTTTTGTTTTGTTTTTCTTGTGTTTTTTTGTGTGTGTACATATATTTTTATTATTTTATACCGTTAGAAGAACATTTTCTTTATACATATGCGATTATTTTTGTTTTTATTTTCGTTTTTTCTATTTTTTATTTCGATTTTAGTTTTGTTGTTTTTTAACAATTTCATTCGTTTGATCGTTGTTTCGTTCTTATGCTTGGTTCGTTACAGTTTTGTTATTTAAAAATAACGTTCTTTTCATTTTAACTTTTTAGTTGGCGAGTGGGTTGCAAAACAGTCAGAACATCAGTTAGCAGAGTTAAGCCGCGAAATAATCAACCAGAGTTACTACAACATCCCAAATACAAAATGCCCATCAATAAAGTGGTCATTTTACGTCATGGTGAGAGTGAATTTAATAAATTGAATTTATTTTGCGGTTGGCATGATGCCCCTCTAACGGAAAAAGGTAATTTTTTTTATTATTTTTGTTTTTATTTACTCTACTTGTTACTATTTATTATTTAATCTTAAACGTACAATTAAAATTTAATTTCTTTTTAGGTTTAGCAGATGCTTCAAAAATTGCTGTAACCGGTTTGCGTGAGTACAATATGAAATTCGATTTGATTTATACATCTCTACTGCAAAGGGCCCATCAAACTGTTAAAGTGATTGTTGAGCAAATGAAATACGAAAATGTGCCCATAATTTATGATTGGCGTTTAAATGAGCGCCACTATGGCAATCTGACGGGTTTCAATAAACGCCAAATGGCCAATAAATATGGTGAAGAAAAGGTGAGTGTGGTGGTGGTGGTGAATAAGAAAATTAAAGCGCAAATTTAAAATGAATTTGATTGTACATTTAGTTTAATTACATGTCAACAAGAACTATACAAAAAAAAATTTAGTTTTAAACTTTATTTTTAAACGGAAATGGAAACACAAGCACTAACACTTCAAATCATGGCGATCTTTTTCATTTAAAACGATCAAATTTCACCTTAGTAGTCATAAACAAAGGAAAATAACTACCTGGCAGTGCAAAATGCATTCATTTTACAAACAAAAGTCGAAATCGAAATAGATATTCAAGTTTAAACTAATTCATTCAGTCTTTTCGAAGATTGCTGGCGTATAAGAAGAAAAATCTTTCCTTTTTCGATAGAATTTTTTCGTTTTCTTAAGGAAATTTCATTTTTAACTTTCTCTTAGTATTTAATTAATCAAGTTTTTCTAGCCGATATTAGGGTGAACATCTGTAGTTGCCTCTCTGACTTATAGGTATCTTTTAAAGGGGGAGGCTTGCCATGCCCATTTTTAGTGAGTTTGTCGATATCGCCTCTACGAACTTACCCACCAAATTCCATTCGTCTACGATCGCTATGTCCCTAAATATTTAATTTTAAAGTTTTGCCACGCCTACTTTTTGCTATATCGATTTTTTTCTAAACTTCTAAACCTGATAAGCTTTCGAACATAAAAAAGAATGGTTAAAATCAGTTCAGTAGTTTAAAAGTTATAGGTATCACTTGAAGGTGGGAGGGTTGTCACGCCTATTTTTGAAGGGATTGTCGATATCGTCTCTACGAACTAACCCACCAAATTTTTTGATCGGACACGATCAATATGTACATAAATATTCAATTTTAACGATTTGTCACGTGTTACGCCGACTAGCCAGAGACAATTGACGCTTTAAAGGGCAATATTCATGAAGCCATTGGTGAAATACAGCTTCACACAATCGATAATGTGCTTAAAAATTGGACCGATTGTGTAGGCTACTGTTTGGCCAGCTGAGGCAGCCATTTGAATGAAATTATTTTCCATTATTAACCGGAAGGATTGTACTTTCAAATAAAAAGAAAAGAAATTTGGGAAAATATTCAACAGAATTTTCAAAAAAAGAAAAGTTACTTGGCGGACCCGATAATAAATTTTCCGATATAAAATTTCCCACACTTCTATTCAAAATTCTTTTCAAATTTGAATTTATTTTGTCATTTTATTCTTTGTCTTCCAGGTACAAATCTGGCGACGATCATTCGATGTCTTACCCCCACCGATTACACCGGATAATCCATATTATGAGAAAATCCGCAATAATCCGAAATTTAAAGATATACCCGCTGATCAGTTTCCCGATACGGAATCTCTAAAGACTTTAATGCTGCGCACAGTACCCCTATGGGAAAATGATATTCTGCCGAAAGTATTAAAAGGTTTAAAGGTACTGGTAGTGGCACATGGTACCGTAGTAAGGGCCCTAATGAAACATATTGAAGGTAACTAAGTGGTTAAACCATCTGTTTTCTTAGATGAAATATTAATTTTTTTTTTTATTTTCATTACAGAAATATCCGATAAGGATGTCATGAAATTGAATATTCCCAATAGTGTGCCCTGTGTCTATCAATATGAAATGGAATTGGGCATGCGTATCGATAATGTACAATATTTAGCCGATGAGGAGTATGTTAAGAAAGAAAGTGCCAAAGTGGCTTCCATAGGCAATTAAAAACCACCACCACCGTAACCACCACTATACAATACAATCTTCCTATCCGAAATATGCAATTCTAGCTCTCCTTTCTTTTTGCTATATTCGTATTGTAGTATCGGTCCGCCATCTAACGTTTCTTTTTTTTTCAACTAGTGCTTATGGTAAAACTTAGCTGATGTCTAATTTGACAGATAATTAGTTTTATTCTTCCGCTGAACGAATATGGTATACGCGTTTTCGCTTCGCTAAGTGGTTCTGCGATCGACTTACAGAAGATATCGATTTTGGCATTTTGATCTTGGCGGGTATGTAAACAAGCAAAATTGTCGCATTTGGGGCACAGAAATCCCGCACGCATACATTGAAAAGACGACGCACCCTAAAGGAGTCATTGTTTGGTACGGATTTTGGGCCATTTTTCTTCGAATATCAGCAAGGAATGGCCGTTACAATCAATGGCGATCGTTATCGGGCCATGCTGAACGAATTTTTGTTCACAAAAGTTGAAGAGAAGGATATTGGCAACATTTGATTTCATCAGGACGGCGCTACGTGCCATACAGGCGAAGCTACTCGCGATGTTTTGCACCCTGTTTTTGAAGATCGCATTATCAGCCGCAAAGCTGATGTCGTTTGGCCACCTTGGAGCTGCGATTTGACACCGTTGGACTATTATTTGTGGGGTGCCATCAAAGATAAGTGTTACGCCGACAAGCCAGAGACAATTGACGCTTTAAAGGACAATATTGGTGAAGCCATTGGTGAAATACAGTTTTTATAAAGAACTCGGCAAAAATAATGTTCGCCTGTTTAACAAAAACATGTCTTTTTGAATTTTTTTTAAAGTCTAGCCTGCCCACTGAATTATTTAAATGGCCGCAGTATACTAATGTGCTTAAAAATTGGACCGAACGTGTAGGCTACTGTCTGGCCAGAAGAGGCAGCCATTTGAATGAAATTATTTTCTTTTATTAACCGGAAGGATTGTACTTTTAAATAAAAAAAAGAAATTTGAGAAAATATTCAGTGCGTAGTTCTTTTTTTAAAGCATTTAAAAAAAAAAAGTTATTTGGCGGACCCTTTATTTCAAACCGATATAAAATTTCCCACACGTACGTAATTGGCCATTACAACCCTTCAGTCAGGATTACGACCTAGCTTCTCACACCACAAATGTCGTGTGCGTTAATTTTATGCATGAGTGGCGGGACCTACAGTTTAAAGTCGACTCCAAACGACACATTTTTTGAGAAGCATTCCATGGCAATTTTTTTACTCTCAGAGTTTTTGCCAGAAATCTGCTGAGAGGAAGTCACCGAAAAATTATTTTCAAATTTTCGTTTTGATGGCTGACCTGGGATTCGAAATCTGGTCTTTCGTCTAATAAGACAACACACTACTTACTAGACCACGGCGACCTCATCAAAACTCTTTTTAAATTTCAATTTATTTTGTCATTTTATTTTTTGTCTTCCAGGTACAAATCTGGCGACGATCATTCGATGTCTTGCCCCCACCGATTACACCGGATAATCCATATTATGAGAAAATCCGTAATAATCCGAAATTTAAAGATATACCCGCTGATCAGTTTCCCGATACGGAATCTCTAAAGACTTTAATGCTGCGCACAGTACCCCTATGGGAAAATGATATTCTGCCGAAAGTATTAAAAGGTTTAAAGGTGCTAGTAGTGGCACATGGTACCGTAGTAAGGGCCCTAATGAAACATATTGAAGGTAATTAAGTGGTTAAACCATCTGTTTTCTTAGATGAAATATTAATTTTTTTTTTTATATTCATTACAGAAATATCCGATAAGGATGTCATGAAATTGAATATTCCCAATAGTGTGCCCTGTGTCTATCAATATGAAATGGAATTGGGCATGCGTATCGATAATGTACAATATTTAGCCGATGAGGAGTATGTCAAGAAAGAAAGTGCCAAAGTGGCTTCCATAGGCAATTAAAAACCACCACCACCGCAACCACCACTATACAATACAATATACATACGTACATACATACATACATATATGGACTGATATTTTAGCAAATGATTAAGTAGTAATTGTTGTTTTTGTTTTTTTTTTTGTCAATTTGTCAATTTGCATTGCATTTTATAAGAAAAGAAAAAAAGACAAGGAGAGAAATATTCATGGAAGTGAGATGTTTAAGGAAATTCCTCTACTGTTCCGAGTACTATATGAAATGACTGATGCAAATTTTATTTAGAAAACAAACAAAAAACAAAGAAAATTTATTGAAAATTATTTTTGAAAATTTATTATTAAAAAAAAGTATTTATTGTATAACAAAACTAAAATACGGATTTATTTCATTTAAATCAAATAATATGAGGAAAAGTTAAGTATTGTTGCCAGGAAATCGTTCGCATTTCTCTCAAGCCGTATAAAACGACTTTAAAGCCGGAGGTCCATACCACGCGTTCTCGCATTCTACGCGGCTGTCAAAAAAGTAGAATTAATGTGTTTATATGGTGCAAGTTACACGCACTAAAGCGTAAGATGCCATGACGCATAGAACGCGTAAAGTAAATCTACTTTCTACTTTTGTAAGCATCACAAGCGGCGCGCGTACAAAACAGCTGACTTTGACAAGTTGCTCTGTTTTAATTTATTACATTTTTAAAGAACAATGGAGGAAAAATTAATCGAAGCTGTGAAAAAACATGAAGTCCTATATAAAAAGTTCGCTTGTTTATAGGAATAAATTTAAAAGAGCAGCTGTTTGGAAGTCCATTGCCGAGGAGGTATTGACGAGGGTATTTCGTATTGCTTTTTTTTAGAGAATGTTTGCCAATCTCGTTGGAAAACTTTAAGGAACCGATTTGTAAAAAAAAAATGCGCAGAGAGCAATCATGCCTCTGGTAGTGCTGCAGAATTCCATAAAAACTAGTGGGCATATCAGCAAAATCGTCATTTGTTCTTGAGCTTGTTATACACAATTGTGGCACAAAATATTTTATTCACAAACTCAATTAATTCTATAAATTCTTTAAAAATTTCAATTTCATTTGCCATTTTTGTATGCAATGTTTTATTCAAGTATTTTCAATCAAATGTTTTTATTTTGTTAACAGCTGTTCAAAAAAAAAAAACATTGGCACGTAAAAAGCGTTGCATGTAACTTAAAGCGTAGAACGCGAAGAACGTATGAAACGCACGCAACGCTTTGACGCGAAAACGCGTGGTGTGGAGCTCCAGCTTAAGCGTTGGTGCCTTTCGAAACTTTTAAAATGCAAAGACAAAAATAAAACTAAATACGCCACATCGTATCAATTGCACATATCGATGCCTCCATTCTATAACGTTGCATTTTTAAATTCTACGTTCTCTATCATAAATGCTGGTAAAATTTGGTCAAGATATGCCGATCCGTTTCAAAGTTATAAGGAAAAATCTACTTAGAATACACATAAGCTGGAGGTCCACACCACGCGTTTTCGCGTTAAAGCGTTGCGTGCGTTTCATACGTTCTTGCGTTCTACGCTTCAACTTACATGCAACGCTTTTTATGCGCCAATATTTGTTTTGATCAGCTGTTAACAAAATAAAACATTCGATTGAAAATACTTGAATAAAACATTTCGTACAAAAATGGCAAATGAAATTGTAGTTTTTAAAGAATTTATAGAATTAATTGAGTTTGTGATATAATA
This sequence comes from Sarcophaga peregrina, assembly GCA_014635995.1. NCBI lineage: Eukaryota > Metazoa > Arthropoda > Insecta > Diptera > Sarcophagidae > Sarcophaga > Sarcophaga peregrina. Next base: position 17,407,591 of record CM025789.1, read on the forward strand.
TTTTGTGGCCACAAGTGTGTACAACAAGCTCCAAAGAACAAACGACGATTTTGCTGATATGCCCACTAGTTTTCATGGAATTCTGCAGGACTACCAGAGGCATGTTGCTCTCCACGCATTTTTTTTACGAATCTGTCCCTTAAAGGTTTCCAACGAGATTTGCAATTGTTCTTTAAGAAAAAAGCAATTCGAAATACCCTACTCAATACCTCCTCGGCAATGGACTTCCAAGCAGCTGCTCTTTTAAACTTATTCCTATAAACAAGCGAACTTTTTTATATAGGACGTAATGTTTTTTCACAGCTTCGATTAATTTTTCTTCCATTGTTCTTTGAAAAATTAAATAAATTAAAACAAACAACTTGTCAAAGTCAGCTGTTTTGTACGTGCGCCGCTTGTGATGCTTACAAAAGTAGATTTACTTTACGCGTTCTATGCGTCATGGCATCCTACGCTTTTGTGCGTGTAACTTGCACCAAATAAATACATTAATTCTACTTTTTTGACAGCCGCGTAGAATGCGAGAACGCGTAGAACGCATGGTGTGGACCTCCGGCTATAGAGTCGTAAATCGCTTGACAACTTTGGGAACTCATAACTTAAACACACTTTTTCGTCTTAGAATGTTATAGAATGGAGGCGTCGATATTACGGCATCCAGTTGTTTAAAAGATCGTTCAACATTTCATGCAAGGCAAACGAAAACAAATTGAAAATGAAATTTTAAATATGGAAAGTAATTGAAATAAAGAACTACTCGTTGCAAGGACGTAAATAGAAGGATTTCAACCTACATACATACATAATTGATCATTACAACCCTTCAGTCAGGATTATTGACCTAGTTTCTCACACTACTTATGTTGTAGGCGTTAGTTCTATACATGAGTAGAGGGACCTTTAGTTTAAAGTCGACTCCGAACGAAAGATTTTCTGAGAAACTTTTCATGGCAATTTTATTTTACTCTCAGAGTTTTTGCCAGAAATCTGCTAATAGGAAATCGCCGAAGAAATACTTTTTGTATTTTGTTTTTTGATGTCTGGCCTGGGACTCGAACCCTGGCTTTACGTCTAATAAGCCAGCACACTATCTACTAGACCACGGCGACTTCACGTCCTCTAACCTAAACTCCACAAATTAAATAATCTTACAAAGCAGTTTTGTTTATGGAGCCTATAATTTAGAATCGACTTTAAACGACCACGGAGACTTCAACCTATGGCCTCTAAATTCAGATTGACTTGGCAAAATTTGGTTAAGATGCACCGATCCGTTCCGAAGTTATAAGAAAAAATCTACTTAGAATACACATAAGCTGGAGGTCCACACCACGCGTTTTCGCGTTAAAGCGTTGCGTGCGTTTCATACGTTCTTTGCGTTCTACGCTTCAACTTACATGGCAACGCTTTTATGCGCCAATATTTGTTTTGATCAGCTTGTTAAACAAAATAAAAACATTCGATTGAAAATACTTGAATAAACATTTCGTACAAAAATGGCAAATGAAATTGTAGTTTTAAAGAATTTATAGAATTAATTGAGTTTGTGAATATAATATTTTGTGCCACAAGTGTGTACAACAAGCTCCAAAAGAACAAACGACGATTTTGCTGATATGCCCACTAGTTTTCATGGAATTCTGCAGGACTACCAGAGGCATGTTTGCTCTCCACGCATTTTTTTACGAATCTGTCCCTTAAAGGTTTCCAACGAGAATTGGCAAACGTTCTCTAAGAAAAGCAATACGAAATACCCTCCTCAATACCTCCTCGGCAATGGACTTCCAAGCAGCTGCTCTTTTAAATTAATTCCTATAAACAAGCGAGCTTTTTTATATAGGACGTAATGTTTTTTCACAGCTTCGATTAATTTTCTTTCATTGTTCTTTGAAAAATGTAAATAAATTAAAACAGAGCAACTTGTCAAAGTCAGCTGTTTTGTACGTGCGTCGCTTGTGATGCTTACGAAAGTAGAAAGTAGATTTACTTTACGCGGTTCTATGCGTCATGGCATTCTACGCTTTTGTGCGTGTAAGTGCACCATATAAATACATTAATTCTACTTTTTGACAGCCGCGTGAGAATGCGAGAACGCGTAGAACGCTGGTGTGAACCCTCCGGCTATAGAGTCGTAAATCGCTTGAAAACTTAGGAACTCATCATAACTTAAACACACTCTTTCGACTTAGAATGTTATAGAATGGAGTCGCCAATATTACGGCATCCAGTTGTTTAAAAGATCGTTCAAACATTTTAATGCAAGGCAAACGAAAACAAATTCAAAATTAAATTTTAAAATATGGAAAGTATTGAAGTAAAGAACTACTCGTTGCAAGGACGTAAATGGAAGGATTTCAACCTACATACATACATATATAATGATCATTACAACCCCTTCAGTCAGGATTATTGACCTAGTTTCTCACACTACTTATGTTGTAGGCATTAGTTCTATACATGAGTAGAGGGACCTTTAGTTTAAAGTCGACTCCGAACGCAGATTTTTTGAGAAACTTTTCAATGGCAATTTTTGCTTCTTACGCTCAGAGTTTTTTGCCAGAAATCGCCGAAAAAATACTTTTTTTTGTATTTTGTTTTTGATGTCTGGCCTGGGACTCGAACCCTGGCTTTACGTCTAATAAGCCAGCACACTATCTACTAGACCACGGCGATTTCACGTCCTCAACCTAAACTCCACAAATTAAATAATCTTACAAAGCAAAGTTAAACTTCATATCTTATGTTATATATTCCATATACTTACTTACTGAATTGGTCATAACAACCCGATTAACAGATTTTGGCCCGCTGCAACACATCCTTCCAGGCGCCTCTGCTTCTTGCGTGCCTACGCCAGTTGGTTACACCAAACGATGACAGGGTTTCCTCGATTTGGTCCTTCCAAATCGTTCTTTTCGCCGACTTCCGCAGATCCCCGCTTTAAATACCTAGGGGATCTTCATAGAGGCTATTGTTGGAGTTTTCATTGGATGAAATTTTTTACGTGGTAGGTTCCAAGCCCTACACACAACCCAAATTTTACGCCCAGGGGACTGGACGTGGGTCACAACACCGATCGATGACAGGGCTTCCTCGATTTGGTCCTTCCAAGCACAACCCGTATTTAACGTCTAGGGGCTTGAATCCCGTAGCACGCATTAGTTAACATCTAGCGGGTGGTAGATCCATGAGAGCCAAATAATCTATATCTGCATTTCGCAAGAGATGGACATTGAAAAAGAAGTTGTCGAGTGGGAGCTGTATTCTTTCCGTGTGTCTTCCCATTACACAATGACCTGTAAGAATGGCCACTGTGAGCAAGGCGATGTTACGACCAAGTAACTGAATGATGCGCCTTCTATCCATCGCGGGTCAAGTGAGACTAACTGTGGAGCAGGACTCCTCATTGATCCAGGATAGGTTGGCATCTCGAAAGAATATCAGCGCGATAGCCAACTTGACCGAAGTAAGTGGCATCCCCAAGTCGATTGAAGAGGATTCCGAAAGTAGTGCACCAGTCCTGGCGAGCTCGTCGGTTCTGTAGTTTCTCGGATTTGTACTGTGCCCGGGGATCCAGATAAATGCGACACTAAAGAAGGCCGATACAGCGGCGATATTCCCTGACGATCCTGGAGTTATTCACAACGTTCGACAGATATCAGCAGGACTTCTCATTGACCCAGGATAGGTTGGCGTCGTGAAAAAAGTTCTCTGCGATGGCCAACTTGACCGATATACATAAACGGCAAGTCGATTGAAAAGAATTCCGAAAGTAGTGCACCAGTCCTGGCGAGCTCGTCGGATTAGTTGTCTGGAATATTACTGTGCCCGGGATCCAGATAAGTTTGTCACTGAAACGTCCAGAAAGAAAGTCAAGACAGCGGCGACATTTCCTAACGTAGAAGACACTTATTCACATAATTTTCGTTTTGACGACGTTTACCTGCAAGACCACTCTGTTGGGAATTATCTGAATAAACTACAGCTTTCGTTGCATATCGGAATACAAGTGAACCATAAAACGGAAGTGGACTACGTAATCCAAATTTCTCTGTTTTATGTTAAATGCTCTAGTTATTCCCTTAGTGTCTATAAAGCAGTTTATAAGACACAATCGAGGAAATGTTGAATAGTTCGAGAAAATAACCTTGTCTACTCTTTAACAGAGATTGAGTTACAGTATTCCCTTGATTTAGGACGCATAATTTTCCGGAAAAAGGCGACGTAAATCGAATATCAAAAACAATTGAACTTACAGCAGAGGCGACGTAAATTGAAGTTGAAGGAAATAAAATTTTTGATGACGTTAATCGAGACAGCGTAAATCGAGGGAATACTGTAGTTGATGCAGCCCTTATGTCGGATACGAGAACTTGCAAATTAAAGAAGATAACCTTGTTTACTCTTAAACAGAGATTGAGTTACAGTATTCCCTCGATTTACATCGTAGAATTTTCCGGAAAAAGGCGACGTAAATCGAATATCAAATACAATTGAACTTATAACAGAGGCGACGTAAATCGAAGTTGAAGGAAATAAAATTTTTGACGACGTTAATCGAAACAACGTAAATCGAGGGAATACTGTAGTTGATGCAGCCCTTATGTTGGATATGAGAACTGGGAATTATAATATAAATAAATTAAAAGTGTTTCATTTATTAGAACACTGAACTAAAATAAAACTTTTTTTAAAACCAATAGTTTCACAGCAATTTCTCTCAGTGTAGTAGTTTTAATATTAATACACTCTAATTTTTTGCTGTATGAATGATTCATTCATTCCGACTGTACAATAATTTCAATAGAATGTTATTCGAATAATGGTAATCCATTCATAAAATGTTTTCTTGAATAAAAAAAAAGAAGAAAAAAATGCGAATGAATATGAAATCA
>CM025789.1:17412985-17434345 GCA_014635995.1 Sarcophaga peregrina
GCTATAAACATGTCCTGGAATATGACGCCTACACCCTTTAACTTGCAACAGTAATTATTGGACAGAATTTGTATGTTTTCCTTGGCAATTACCAATTATAATCGAAATTTTATTTTCTTCTTTCTGGCTACACTTTTGGCCTTATAAATAATTAATATGGCAATTAAAATGTAACCAGTCTTGTAGTTTTTGTAGATTTTTACCAAAAAAAAAACAGAATAGAAATAATGTTTGGTTATCGAGTAGTAAACCCAATGAGCATATTGTGTACATATATTGATAGGCCATCATACATAAATACAGTGAGCGCGAAAAGAAACTGTACATTTAAAACAAATATATACATTCATAAATTACCGTTATTTTTATTTTAAAATTGTTTCATTGCCAGTTTTAAAAATTGAAACAAAAAAAATTAAAAAAATTTCGAAATATTTTTCAATTTGTTTGGGGGCTCACACTCCTTAAGTGGTTGGTAATGAATAGTTTCTTTTGATGCTCACTGTATCTGTATATAAAAAGCAAATGTATGTATCGGGTCCGCGATCTAAAGTTTTTCTTTTTCAATTAGTGCTTATTTCGCAAATGGTAACACTTAGCTCATGTCTGATTTGACAGATAATTAGTTTTATTCTTCCGCTGAGCGAATATTGACCAACCAATGCGTTTTCGCTTCGCTAAATGGGCCTGTGATCGACTTACAGAAGATGCCATCATCTTTTCAGATAAAGCTCATTTTGATCTGGGTGGGTATGTAAACAAGCAAAATTGTCGCATACATTGCAAATCCGACGCATACAAAAAGAGTCACTGTTTGGTGCGGATTTTGGTCCAGAGAGGCATAATTGGGCCATTTTTATTCAAAAATGAGCAAGGATTGGCCGTTACAGTCAATGGCGATCGTTATCGGGCCATGTTGAACGAATTTTTGTTTACAAAAATTGAAGAGGAGAATTAAATGTACCTAACCGCACCATAGAGGAAGTTTTCACATCCTTTGTGTATGGGGCCCTCACCCACTAAATCCCCCCCTAGTCTAGTGGACTGTTATGACCACTCCGGAACTACGGTGGTATTAGTTCGGAGTGGAGTCCTTTTGGACCCATTTGCTCATATCCGCGTCCGGATTGCTTATCGAGAGTTGAGGAGACATCTAAGTGTCTCCATTATTCCATTCGTCTAGGTTCTTGATTGGAAGTTTTGTAAGCAAAAATTGAATAGGAGGATATTGGCAAGATTTGTTTTCAACTAGGACGGCTGCTACGTGCCACACAGCCGAAGCTACACTCGATGTTTTGAGGCCTGTTTTTGAAGATCGCATTATCAGCCGCAGAGCTGATGTCGTTTGGCCATCTCGGAGCTGCGATTTGACACCGCTGGACTGCCAGAGACAATTGACGCTTTTTAAAGGGCAATATTCGTAAAGCCATTGGTGAAATACATCTGCACACAATCGATAATGTGCTTAAAAATTGGACCGATCATGTAGGCTACTGCATGGCCAGCCGAGGCAGCCATTTGAATGAAATTATTTTGCTTTATTAACTGGAAGGATTGTACTTTCAAATAAAAAAAAGAAATTTGAGAAAATATTCGGTAGTTAAAAAAGTTATTTAGCGGACCCTTTATATTTTTATGAAAACTTTTTGAAATTTCTTATTTATTTTGCTGGCTTCCTTTCTGTCTCCCTCTAATGGGAATATAAATATTTGTGCATAGAGAAAAAGCACTTAAAAATCTATTATTTTCTCGTAATTTTCTCGTATGAATATTTATTCACATACTCATGATTTGTGACATTTTTTTCTTTAATTTTTTTTTGTTTGCTATTTAAATAACCCACATTCAATATATCTTTTTTTCTACTATTTTTTTTTTTTTTTTGCTATTTTTTCAGTGACAATTACTTCTACAATAATGTCCGCCGTATGTATAGAGTAATATGTAGTAGAAGAAATATTAAATTCCTCATGACAATGTTAAAGAAATTTAGGTTTTGAATACAAGTCCACAAAGATTTCTTTACCCATTATTTCTATGCTATTTTTTTCTACTATTTTTTGCACCTACAATAACAGTGTTTACTACCCGGTGTTAATAAATATGAATTCTATGCTATGAAGTGAAAGCAGCAAACGAATGAATGGAAATGGAAATGAAATCAAGAACAAACGAATTATTATTTGTAATATTTTCGCCAATTCTTCTTACAAAGAATCAGAAAAAAACAAAAATTAAAAAATTATTGCAAATAGAATAGCAAAGAGAATAGTATACGAGAAATAAATAAAAAATAAGAAAGAAACGAAAGAAGAAAAATTTAATTTATTTTTTGTTTATGGAATAATAAAATGGATGTTGTTGGGGTGTTGATTAAATCATACAATTGTTCAAATAAATGAAAACTTTGTTCTCGTATTCACATCCATACATTCACTTACATATCTAATATTAAGTGTAGTAAAAATAAATAAATTTCTTTTTTAGAAGAAATTGAACAATTTATTAAATAATCTTATACTATGTTCAGACATGCACTTATATTGAGAAAATCGCAATAAACGGCATTATTGATCTCAATATTTCATATAAAATTTCAATTAATTATTGCTCAATAATTTCATAAATTGTTATAATATTGATTAAAATTGTAAATACAACACTGTCATAAAAACGTTCAGTGAGCATATTCGAATTTTCCGAACACTTTCTATTGATATTTGACAACTCAAATGTAAACAACGATAGTGCCATAAGCAAAGAAAGCTTTTGCTTTACTGCTCACTATTCAATATTATCAAATTTTTATCTCGTCCTTCTGTGGAAAACCACTTTAGAGTCACATCTAGTCCCTATTAACCGCAACAGCTCGGCGTTTCGGTTAATCATTAGCAATTAAGTTGTTTTCCATTCTTTCTAAAAAATATTCTTGAAGCAATCAGCTGTTTTGTTCACCAGCTGTCAAATAAATTTTCGTATATTATATGTCTGAACGCTAAAAATATTGTTCTCAATAAACAGAATATTGATTTAATAAAAGCGTATGTCTGAACATAGTATTAGAAAGCTGCCGTGAACCTTTGTAACTATGGGTTGGCTATATCACAAAACGGATCTTTTTTCTTAACATTAAAAATTTCCTTTTTTTCCAACTATGTAAGTAAAGTCATTATAACCCTTCAGTCAGGACAAAGACCCAGCTTCACACACCACTTATGTTGTGTTTGAAAATTTTATACATAAATGGCGGGACCTACAGCTTAAAGTCGACTTCGAACGACAGATTTTTGAGAAACTCTTCATGGCAATTTTAATTACTCTCAGAGTTTTTTCCAGAAATCTTTTGAGTGGAAGTCGCAGAAGAATTATTTTCATATTTTGGTTTTGATATCTGATCTGGGGTTTGAACTCGGGCCTTACGTCTAATAAGGCAACACACTACCAACCAACTAGACTACGGTGACTAATTGTAGTATAGTTAATAAATAAATAATTAGTTGTTGTTGCTATTTTACACAAAAAAAATAAATTATTGGACTCATGCTTTCGTATCTTTCCTCAAAATGTAATTGATCATGTCGTTCTTTAAACATATTTTACGACAATGTTTAAATTGTTAAAGGTATTCTTTAGGCTTTTTTAGATATTGATAAGGTCAAGGTTATTTTATTTTTTTTCATTTTTTCAATTCTATAACATAACATTAACGATACTTGTACTTAGAGGTTCAGTTACTCGACCGTAATGATCAAAATTTGACAAAATTTTTAAACATCTTTGGAGGTGTTTTATGTTTTTATGCTTTTTAGAGATTGTTATTATTATTAGCATCTGTTTAATTGCATACTCTTGTCAATAATTTAATAACATAACCTTAGCGACACTTGTACTTTAAGGCTCAATTACTTGACCGTAACGGAATTGATCATTTCGATCTCTAAACAAATTTAGCAAAAATTTTTAAACATCTTTGAAGGTGTTCTATGTTGGAATTGATCATTTCGATCTCTAAACAAATTTAGCAAAAATTTTTAAACATCTTTGAAGGTGTTCTATGTTTTTATGCTTTTTTTTATTTTTTTCTATTTAATTGCAAACTCTAGTCAATAATTCAATAACATAACCTTAATGATACTTGTACTTAAAGGTTCAGTTACTCAACCGTAATGGAACATCTTTGGAGGTATTCTATGTTTTTATGCTTTTTAGACATTGTTTTTATTATTATCATCTGTTTAATTGCATACTCTTGTCAATAATTCAATAACATAACCTTAACGACACTTACCATTTAAGGCTCAGTTATTTGACCGTAACGGAATTAATCATTTCGTTCTCTAAACAAATTTGACAAAATTTTTAAACATCTTTGAAGGTGTTCTATGTTTTTATGCTTTTTAGAGATTGTTATTATTATTATCATCTGTTTAATTACATACTCTTGACAATAATTCAAAAACATACATAACCTTAAAGATACTTATACTTAAAGGCTCAGTTACTCGACCGTAACGGAATTGATCATGTCGTTCTTTGAACAAATTTGACAAGAATTTTAAACATCTTTGAAGGTGTCCTATGTTTTTATGCTCTTTAGAGATTGTTATTATTATTATCATTATTTAATTGCATACTCTCGTCAATAATTCAATAACATGACATTAACGATACATGTACTTAAAGGCTCAGTTACTCGACCGTAATGGAATTGATCATGTCGTCCTCTAAACAAATTTGACAAAATTTTTAAACATCTTTGGAGGTGTTCTATGTTTTTATGCTTTTTAGACATTGATTTTATTATTTTCATCTGTTTAATTACATACTCTTGTCAATAATTCAATAACATACATAACCTTAACGTTACTTGTACTTAAAGGCTCAGTTACTCGACCGTAATGGAATTGATCATGTCGTTCTCTAAACAAATTTGACAAAATTTTTAAACATCTTTGGAAGTGTTCTATGTTTTTATTCCTTTTAGAGATTGATTTTATTATTTTTAACTAATTCAATAACATACATAACCTTAACGATACTTATACTTAAAGGCTCAGTTACTCGACCGCAATGGAATTGATCATGTCGTTCTCTAAACAAATTTGACAAAATTTTTAAACATTTTTGAAGGTGTTCTATGTTTTTATGCTTTTTAGACATTGATTCTATTATTTTCATCTGTTTAATTGCACACTCTTGTCAATAATTCAATAACATTAACTTAATGTTACTTGTAATTAAATGGCGATAACTTTTATCTTTCATTTCAGACAAAATGATACGCTAAACAAAGCAAATCATCTGCAAACAAAGAGTAATTCTAACTCAACTTTAAACAGAATGAGAGGTAAACGGATAACATAACATTAAATTTTATTTTTACTGGGATACTGGAATGATAATAATTAATAAAATTTTTAGGTCGTCGAATACCATTGCCATTGCCCAATACGGGGACAATGCATCGTAAGCGTAATACTTATTATATACGTGGCATAATTGTGATAACTTTAGTAATATTTTTATTCCTACAATTACATGCTTTTAATTTTCGTAAGTACATATTTTAACTCATTATTTTGGGTCCAGGGGTTACAAAATCATGTCCAAAAAAAAAACAATTTTTTTTTTCAATTTCAGCTGAATCTCGTGACCCTTTATTAACTGAACCAACTAATGATTCAGTTGATGCCATATTATCGATGGTGCCATCGGTGTTGCATAAATTTTTAACACCAAAAACCCGCAATCAAACTTTAGTTGCTAGTCGTAAGTATAATCCATAATCCCCCCCGGTATTTACTATATCCAATAAACATGAATGATTCTTTACTTCATAGTACTACACAATGGTTCGACATTAAATGGTGGTGTTGGTGGTTCTGTTAGTTTTGTCGATTTATATCATCCTCCGAATATAACGGAGATTAAACGACAAATTGCCAAATATAATGATATGCAATTAGTTTTAAATGAATATACCTTCGGTCCGTTACAAAATGATTCTGTGATAATTGTAGTACAAGTAAGTCCTCAACAATGTCTAGGATACGCTATAAAAATTAAATTTTTCTTTTCATTTTCCGTTTCCATTTCAGGTTCATACTCGTATTACATACCTACGCCATTTAATTGTGAGCCTGGCCCAGGCTCGCGATATTTCTAAAGTTCTTTTAATATTTTCACATGACTATTACGATGAAGATATTAACGATTTAGTTCAGAGTATAGACTTTTGTAAAGTTATGCAGGTGAGTACCTTAATTTTCTAAGAATTTAGAATAAATTTTAATTAATTTAATTTAAAAATTATTTTCCTTTTCCTTCTACAATTTTTCAGATATTCTATCCACATTCAATACAAACACATCCACATGAATTTCCGGGTGTTGATCCGGATGATTGCCCGCGCGATATTAAAAAAGATCAGTAAGTGTAATGAAAATTTTAAAAACAGAATTCATTCTTTTATCAGATCTGTAGAAACTTTTAATATGTTTTTAATTAAATTTATTTTTTTTTTTATTAATTCTTAAATTAAAATACATTTCTTTCAGAGCCATAATACGCAAGTGTAATAATGCATTATATCCCGATCTGTATGGACACTATAGAGAGGCGAAATTTACTCAAACAAAACACCATTGGTGGTGGAAAGCGAATCGAGTATTTGATCAATTGGAAGTGACTCGATTTCATACAGGTAAACTATTTGATGGCAATAAATGTAGATAGGGAACTATACAAACAGTCAAGCAGCCGTAAGCTAGCAGGTGGGGTGTTGGTTTAGTTGACGTGAGGTCAGAGTTTAAATCTCTGGTTAGACATCTCGAGCCTTAGGCATTCTCTTGCGACTTCCTCTCGGTAGTCTTCTGAGAAAAGCTGTGAAAGCAAATAAAATTGCTATGAAAAGTTGCGGAAAAAATCCGTCGTTTGGAGTCGACTTTAAACTGTAGCTCCCGCCACTTATGGGTAAAATTACCCACACAACATGAATGGTGTGAAAAGCTAGGTCGTAATCCAGACTGAAGGGTTGTATGTTATTTGTGCATAGAGCTAGGTAGGGGTGCCTGCCCATCCAAGAATTTGGACTCACTTAGGCCGCATTGGGCACATTGTTCTACCACAGTTATTACTATCCCCTAGTCTCGAAACCACTCGAAGCTCCTGATGAAGCGATTCAGGCTGTCAATGTCAATCCTTGACAGTTCCTCCAGATTACCCATGTAGTAAGTATCCAAGTACTTTCTTCTCCTTTGGCATTGAGCCGGGCATGTACCCAGCAGGTGAGAAAAAGTTTCCCCTCTTCTTCATCTCTGCAGCTTCTGTAGAAGTCATTAGCAAGGTGTCCAAGCCAATACACCTCGCGTGCGTACCCATAATGCAGTGCCCCGTAATGACACCGACAACTAAACTTAGGACGCCTCTTTGGAGTTTAAGTAGACTCATTCTGCTCCCCTCATCCAGCCTTGGCCAGATTTTACGAGCCGTTCTATCCGTGTCCGAGACCGCCCACCTGTCGTTGACGGAAGCGACGATCACATTATCAATTATGAGCTTGCAGGTTCTCATAGGGATGCCAAAATTCGAGAATTCATCGGAGAGTTCGATGGTCGTGACCTGCCTGGCAAGTTCATCAGCTCTGCAATTACCCGGAATACCACTGTGCCCCGATACCCATACGATATTTATATTATATCGTTCCGCTACCTTGTCGAGATATCTGCGACACCCGTACAACATCATGGAGTTTATTACGTTAGAACTTAGAACCTTGATATCCGCCAGGCTATCAGAAAGTATTGTGACGTTCCGCTTGGAGATCCTTCTGTACCCAATAATTCTCGCCGCAGCCTAAATTGCCACCACCTCTGCCTGAAAGACACTGCAGTCGTATGGCAGTCTTATAGACTGGGCTATTTCAACCGATTCCAAAAAAATTTCACTGCCAACAGCTCCAGATATGTACGGAGTCCCTTAACAAATGGGTCACATCACCCTTCCAGACTCCGATATACGGAATCGATGTCTTGAATCTCCTCGTAAAGTCATACCGCGGTGTCAAAGCTTACAAAACTAGCATTTAATCAACTAACGAATGTTTGTAAAATTAAAGTTTTTGCCAGAAATCTACCCTGAGGTGGTTTTGACGTCTTAGTTTCTCACACCATCCGTGTTGTGTGCGTAACTTTTATACATGAGCGGCGGAATCTACAGTTTAAAGTCGACTCCGAACGGTAAATTTTTTGAGAAGCTTTTCAGGACAATTTTATTTACTCTCAAAGTTTTTGCCAGAAATCTGATCATGCCGCCGAAGAAATATTTTTCATATTTTAGTTTTGATGTCTAACCTGGGATTTGAACCGTGACGCTACGTCGAATAACACATCACACTACCTACTAGACTACGGCAGTTTCAGTCAGGCATAGGTAGCAAATTTTCACATTATTCCTTTCAATATTTGAAGTCGCCGTTTTACTCAATATTATAACAATCTATGAATTTATTGAGCAATAATTTATCAACATTTATTGCGATTTACTCAATATAAGTGCATGTCTGAACATATTTATACAAACTATCTTTATTTCTTATTATAACGTCTATAATTTTTAAAGATGAAATAATATATTGTCTCCCCTGATTTTAATTGTTTTAGGTTTAGTTTTATTTCTGGAGGAAGATCATTATGTAGCCGAAGATTTTTTATATCTTTTGGAAATGATGCAGAGGCGTACAAGAGATTTGTGTCCACATTGTAATATTTTATCATTAGGCACCTATTTAAAGACATTTAATTATTACACATACAATAGCAAGGTAAGTGAAAATTAAATTGATTTAATTTAATTAAATGAAAAAATTCCAAAGAAAAACAAAATATTGAAGAGATCCTAAGAACTCGAATTTAAATTTATTGTTGATAACAAAAGAAATTCCATGGAATATTATTTTATTTATTTTTTCATTAAATATTTGCACAGAAAAAAACTTCAATTTGTTTAAATTGTTTAAAACGTTCTTTTTTTTTGTTTCTTTCCCTCAAATTGTGTTTTTGTTTGTTGTTTTATTTTATGTTTTTCTGATTTTTCCTTATTCAGCCAAAAAACCCCGAAACAAATGAAATATTTTTAAATGGGAAACTTACAAAAAAACCAATAACAAAAGACAGAAAAAATAAATTCAAATGAATCATCAATAAATTACAATTAAATCAATCACTAAACCAACGAATGGATGATTGAATGACTGACTGACTGACTGACAATGGGGGCCATAAACCACAAATTTATTGTGAGCCAAAGAATTGCTTGCAATCGAAATGAAATTGAAATTAAAAATAAAGAGGAAAATTCCGTCTCCCTTATTGTGTAATTTAAGTGAAGGAAGGATAGCAAAAATTATAGAATCAATGTGAACTATTTAGTTAATCTAAAGTTAACCTCAAAATTGAAGAGTACTAAGTTACAGCATTTTTTATATAAATCTACAGTAAGACCCCGCTTAATAACTACTCCGCTTAACGCTGTTTCAGTATTATGCGGTAGTATTGGGATTCCCCTAAATCGCCCATTGTATTGATACTTCTTGTATACGTATGTGTGCAACTGAAACGGCCATACACCGACCAAAAGCTATGACCTATATAGCAACGTTGTATTCTACGTATTTTTTCAAAGCATTTTTTTTAAATCTGTCCAGAATAACTATTCCATCTGTATTTTCCGAAGTCGCAATGTATTTCCATATGTACGTGTTAAGTTGCCTCGTTTAACGCAGTTTCGTTTAGCGCTGGAACTTATTGGAACGTATCTCCCGCGTTAAGCGGGGTTTTACTGTATTGCTCTATGTCTCTATATTACAGTACACGTAATTATCAGGACCAACACCGTGTGGAAAATATGTTTCTGTTAAATCTGATAGGATTTGTCAGGAGTAGTGGTTGGTGCTTAAGGTAACCACATACAATATAAGTGGAACTAAATTATTCTTTAAATAATAACTACAGTAATTTCTGTCCGATTTGATCAAACAAAGTGTCAATCTCTTCACAAGATAATGCACTTTTAGAATGTTATCACTTGTTTCATATTTTTTAAGTAAAGTTTGCTACTATGAATGGACAAATTTGAAATAATATGAACAAAATTAGCTTTTTCCAAGTTTACCTCATCAAATCTCATATCATATTAAGTCGAATAACAGCTCCATCTCTCCCCTTTCCAACAGGATTTCAATTTTTAAAATCGGGTCAGAAATGTTTGAGTAATCCGGAAATTTGTGTATAAAGTCCAAAAAAAAAAACAGTTTTTGTCAAATAATAAAAGTTTGAAGGGTTTGAGAAATATTAAAAAAATAACAAAAACTCACAACCTACGCTATATCATTAGTATGGTTGCCAGATTCCGATTTAAAAAGATGGACATTGGGTTTTAAAAAGCTAGACATAAAAAATACTGAGAAAATGTTAATTGTAGCTTAATCCATGGACAACGTTCTGATAAACACAAACTAGCTCCGCCTTGGAGAGTTGAATTTAAATTTTTTGTCTCTGTTGAGGCTACAAAATTAGTTTGAGATAACTTCTGCAACATCTCTGTATTATTTATCAAGCGTGCGCCTGCCTCTACTTACTTACTTACTTAATTGGCCATAACAACCCGATTAACGGATTTCGGCCTGCCGCAACACATCCTTCCAGACGCTTCTGCTTCTTGCGCGCCTACGCCAATTGGTCACACCAATCGATGACAGGGCTTCCTCGATTTGGTCCTTCCAACGGATAAAAGGTCGTCCTCTTCGCCGACTTCCGCAGATCCCCACATCAAATAATCGTCTCGTCGGAGCATCCTCCTCCATTCGAACGACATGACCGAGCCAGCGCAGCCGCTTTTACAACGTCCATGTCGTTGAGGAGCTCATACAGCTCATCGGATGCGAAAATCATCGCCAACTCACACTGGACCGAAGATCTTACGTAGGACTTTTCTCTCGAATACTCTCAAGGCAGCGGCATCAGTTCTTAATAGGGTCCATGCTTCTGCGCCATAAAGAAGCACGGGTATGATGAGCGTCTTGTAGAGTATTAGTTTCGTCTTGCGAGAGAGGTTTCTGCTACTCAATTGCCTATTGAGACCATAATAGCACCTGTTGGCAAGAGTAATCCTGCGCTTGATCTCCAGACTGACATCATTTTCGGTGGTAACGGCGGAGCCAAGGTAAATGAATTCCTTGACTGTATCAAAAGTATAGTTATCGGCCGTAATTTGTGAATCAATATGCCGCACGGCTCTACTTGTCGATAACATATACTTCGTTTTGCCCTTATTTACTGGCAAACCCTTAGACTCCCGTTCAATAGCACTAAAGGCAGCAGTGACATCTCGTTTGGTACGCCCTATGATGTCGAAGTCGTCAGCGTACGCAAGCAACTGGACACTTTTTTGAAAAATAGTCCCATTGCGATGCACTCCCGCCTTTCGCAGAACACTCTCCATGACGAAGTTGAAGAGGTCGCATGATAAGCGATCGCCTTGTCTGAAACCTCGCGCCTGCCTCTATATTTGATTATAATGTCTGTTTGGCACAATTTACACTCTGTCGTGTAATTATCTTTTTTCTTATCCAATTAGCTTATTTTGCAAACTCTTTCCATTTATCGCAGAAAGTTGTGAGACGTCTTTTTGATGGACCAGCTTCTTCATCAATATCCATTTCAAGATTTTCTGCAAATTATTTTTATTTTCATGTACAAAAAAATAAAATCTGTACGTAAAGAAATTGACTATCGCTCGCAATAATATTTACTAGGACATCAGCTGTTCAAGTGTTGAGACATGTTGTCAGTGATGATAGAAGAGGGAAATCATAACTTAGTTGTATAACAAATGTACAATCAGTGTTGGCTAACATAATTTGACAGTGTACTAAAAAATTTCTATTTAGCTGGACAAATTAAATTTTAGCTTGAAACTGTTCAAACATCAAAAAAGCTGGACAATCCAGCCAAGTCCAGCCAGGCTGGCAACCCTAGTCATTAGCCAAGTGTATTTAATTTTATTTTGTCGCATATTATTATTTGCCTTATTTATATTTATTAGGGTTTTAATTTGCAAGAAGTAGTTGGGTTTAATGGAATTAATATCAAAACCAACACTTTGAATTTTGCAAAGACGTACGTATTTTCAAAAGATTTGTGGTTTGTGGTCGATCATTGTAATTGTAATTTAAACGCCCTCCCGTCCCCGTTCCTGATTTGGTTTTTGTGTTTTGTTCATAATCAATATATGTATTAACTATCATTCATACATACATATACATATATATATATATATATATATAGTATATATATACATACATACATACTTATAACATATATTATAGTACATACATATATAAATATTGATGTGTAAAAATCTTAATCATATGGGCAATTCACACAACTTTGTATTGTGTAAGTTGTATTGAATACACTTGGTATTACAAAAGTATTTTTTTGGCCTTCAAACAATTTGATAACACGAAACCAACACAAATTTTGAAAAACATATTCAAATTTTTTCAATTCACACGATTTAATAGCACGAAACCAATACAACTTTTAAAAAGATATGAAAAAAATGTGTATAATGGTGTTTTCTTTTCTACAAAGAAAATGTCACCCTCTTACAAGGTGCATTAAAAAATTTTTGACCAACCCTGTTGTAATGTCATTTTTTTATTAGAGAAGAACATAACACAAATATTAAAAAAAGGGTATGCCCTGTGTTTACCACTTATAAAGAAAATGTTGACTACGTTGAAATGAATTCGGTAATTCTTCTTCATCAGATGACAAAGATGAATCTAGTAACTGATTTATTCCAATTTTTGCAAATAAAATAGATGCAGTAATATCCATATTTAGGTTTTAGATCTAAAAATATATTATATTTTTTGATTTGTTTTCAATAAAAAAAATGTAAATATTAAAAAGATGTTACCACATCTCAAATTTTCCAACTTTATTTTTTGGGAGCTTTTTTATAACCAAAAAGACATATTTTAATACTGTTCTAACATTGAATGCAATTCTTTATATTACTGATCATGTAGCTTTCATAACATAATGTTTCTTTAAAGTTACTTAACAAAACAATGAAAAAATTAACTTCAAATTGGATAACAATACCAGGCGACGTTTTTTAAATTTCATCTGGTAGCCCTATAAATAAACAAAAGTCATCTGCTTTACAGGGCATTATCAGCACTCTCGATTTATATAGGGCATAAAATGCAATGCCCTCCATCATTGGCAAAAGCGAATTATTTACAATAAAACATACCACCCTTTTAGAGGGCAAAACATTTTTAAGAAACAAACGTAAAATTGCATTTTGCCTTAATAAAATGCACATTTTTTTTTTGGTAGAAAAGAAAACACCAATAATGTTTCTTTAAAGTTACTTAACAAAACAATGAAAAAATTAACTTCAAATTGGATAACAATACCAGGCGAATTTTTTTAAATATCATTTGGTAGCCCTATAAATAAACAAAAGTCATTTGCTTTACAGGGCATAATCAGCACTCTCGATTTATACAGGGCATAAAATGCATTGGCCTCCACCATTGGCAAAAGCGAATTATTTACAATAAAACGTACCACCCTTTTAGAGGGCGAAACATTTTTAAGAAACAAACGTAAAATTGCATTTTGCCTTAATAAAATGCACATTTTTTGGTAGAAAAGAAAACACCATTACAATAAAACCTACCACCCTTTTAGAGGGCAAAACATTTTTAGAAACAAACGTAAAATTGCATTTTGCCTTAATAAAATGCACATTTTTTGGTAGAAAAGAAAACACCATAAGTGTATTGGATTTTTACATGCAAATTATCAACAACAAGTATACACTGTTGTTCCAACAATGATACAACGGCTTGTGTGAATTGACCAATAATTTTATCCCTTTTTTGTTTTGTTTTGTTTGGTTTTCTCTTTTATTTTCTTCTTTCTATTGTATTTTTTTCTTGTGATCTTCTTCCATAACCTATAAAAAAAAAAACAAAATCGTTTTTCTATTTATATTTGTAAATTTTTTTTTTTTTTTGTCATTTATTTTCTTTTTTGAATTGTGTGTGTGCGTGTACGCTGCAGTCAAAACAAAAATCATTTAGCAATCAATATGCTTCTTCTTCCTCTTCGCTGATCTCTACTAACAATTTATTAGGATACCACCATAGGAATAGAAAATCACTACAAATATCATCGCAATCAGCTTTAATAACATCATCTTTTACTTCAAATAATAATAATAATAACAACAACAACAATAATAATAATAATATTAGTAAAAATAATAATAATAATAGAGAAGATAATAATATTAGAACTACTAATCATAATAACAATAATAATAATAACAACAAGAACAACAACGATAGTAATAAATTTATAAAAAAATCATATGTGGGTGATACAATTATTACTAATTCACATGGCACCTCTTCCATAACCTCAGCATCGAGCACTACAACAAAAAGCACTTCTTCTACTCAATCAGGTGCACAACAGACGTGGAGTTATCATGTCTTACCATCATTATATTCTGTTTATCAGAAGGTATCTCCTCCATTCTAATCCAAATAATCAATCAATCAATCCATCATACAAATTCAAAGCGATAGCAAAAACAGACTAACTCTAAATTAAACTATTTTGTAGTTACCATTCATTCATTGCCAAAAAAAAAACAAGAAACATTTTTTAAATATATTTTGCTTACCATTTCATATACATACATTACTTGTTTATTTTTTTTTAATAATTTATTTAATAAAACTTAAAACTTAACTTTAGATATTCCTTTAGCTTTAAGAAAAATCAAACTTGTCACACACTTAAAGCCATTATTACAACTTGCCGTTAACCAACGGCAGTATTTTATTTTTCATTATTATAAGTGGACAATAAAATAAAAGTGAACGTTAAGCTAAAGGATGATCATTCTACCGGTAACTTTTAAAGTTAAGGTTCAATTAGTCGTGACATAACCATAACCACATAAATCAGCTGTTTTAACCAACTTTATGGACATTACTGTTTTCGATTATAAGTGACTTACCATAATGCCATAGTCATTGCCAAAAAAAAAACAAGAAACATTTTTTAAATATATTTTGCTTACCATTTCATATACATACATTACTTGTTTATTTTTTTTTTAATAATTTATTTAATAAAATTTAAAATATCCATAGTATTTCCTGCTTAACTACACTTTGCTTGCCCTATTATGACTTAACTTTAAAATATTTTTTGTGGATTAATTTTCTTTTCTGTTTTAAAAGTAATTTAAAGATGATTTCTGTTTGCCATTTAGTAAGAAATTTTTTAAAATATTAATTGCAGAATATTGCTTACAATGCTAAATATAAAGCTTCTTAAAACTTAAAACTAAACTTTAGATATTCCTTTAGTTTTAAGAAAAATCAAACTTGTCACACACTTAAAGCCATTATTACAACTTGCCGTTAACTAAGGGCAGTATTTTAACGGGCAGATAAATTATTTTTCATTATTATAAGTGGACAATAAAATAAAAGTGAACGTTAAGCTAAAGGAGGATCATTCTACCGGTAACTTTTAAAGTTAAGGTTCAATTAGTCGTGACTTAACCATAACCATATAAATCAGCTGTTTTAACCAACTTTATGGACATCACTGTTTTCGATTATAGGTGACTTACCATAATGCCATAGTCATAACCATAAACATATGTACCAATTGAATTTTGGTTTTTTGCCATAACCATAAACAGCTGTTTGCTGAATTTACTTACATGTATACACATTTTTTTGTTTACTTTTGAAAAATACATATGTATGTGCAATTAACATAAACAGCTGTTTATGGCCATGGCAGCACTGATTGCTGCTAATAGTAAATTTACGGTTATGGATTATGTTACGACTACAGCGTTATGGTAAAGTCACGACTAATTGAACCTTTAAGTTTAAACTTGTCATATTATACAGTAGTCGCTCACAAATTAGAACCGCTTTGTGTTTGAGGCAATTCTAATTTCTGAATTATTCAAATTTCTGGACTTTTCTTTCGAATAAAAAATAAAGAATTAAACAGATTTTCTTTCAAAAACGAAAATAAAACGCATTTAAATATTTTGGTTCAATTTTATTTAATAAAAACAAGAAAACAAAACGTAACAATTCATAAACTAACCACAAAATACATAAATGTGACAAAAAAACATCGAATACGGAAATACGTAAATAATTTAGTGATTCCCCTTTTTAGTTGTATAGAATAAAAAGAATTTGAGGATTTCTTGTGTTCAAATAGCAAAAAAAAAACGCCTCGAAATTAGAATTTTAAATTTGAATTTTAGAGCATTTTGGTTTTGCAAGCACTGATTCTAATTTCTGAAATTTCTAATGACTGGATGTTCCAATTTGTGTGCTCTACTGTATATCATTTTCAATATCGCTATCGACATTGCTTCGGTACGGCAATATTTTTGAAAAAGTTAAAAGTTAATTTTATCACTAGGTTATAATAACAAAAAGAAGTTAAAGATGACTTCAAAGTTCACTTTAGCTAAATTTACCTTTAACCAAACCCAACTTTAAAGGCAAGTTGTAATAAAGGCCCTTAACTTTTCACAATATAAATCTCTGTATGTTCAAATTTGATTCATATTTCAATTTAATACCTTTTGAGAGCCTCATCCCGTGCCATTTGGTCACCATTATGAACATGGACATTATGGACATGGCAAAAGAAAGTTTATAGTTTTTAACAATCAATTTTATAACCAATTTTTTTTTTATTTGCAACACCATGTTACAAAATTCCTAGTATGACATTGGTTTTAGGCCATCTAGTACATATTTGTATAGTGAGCGTCAAAAGAAACTGTATACTATGGATAGAATTCTAACAATCACCAAACTCAACTTTTATCACTTAAGGAGAGTGCCCGAAAAAATTTATCAATAATTCGAAAAAAAATTTTTTTCTAATTTTAAAAACTGACCATGAAACAATTTTACAAAAATAACGGTAATTTATTAATGATAAAATTCTAACAATCACCAAACTCAACTTTTACCACTTAAGGAAAGTGCCCGAAAAAATATGGCATTAAATCGAATTTTTCTTTTTTTTTGTTTCAATTTTAAAAACTAGTAATGAAACAATTTTAAAATAAAAATAACGGTAATTTATTAATGTATATATTTTTTAATGTATAGTTTCTTTTGACGACCACTGTACTTTCAAATAGCATGATCTGAGATCATTTGTTTAAAATTCATCGCCCTCATTTATCACATTTAATTGCATGAATTCAATTACAGCAATCACTTTGTAAATGACATTTTCAACAAATTAATTCTGATTATTTTTTTAATTCATCAATTTAAATGTAATTGTTTTTGAGTTTTTTTTGTTTTTTATCTAAAATATTAGATTTAACAAAACTCCCAGACGAATAGCAAAAAAAAAACAAAAACAATTTAAAGAGTGTAACTAAAAAAGCAGTTATTTTTGTTTTATACAACTTGGCAGCACTTTGTCCTACTCTATCTACGAGTTTTCTTTTTTTACACATTCCCATACATTTGTTCTGCTTTCTTTAATAGTAACTGTAATTGCATTTTAATTGTTTTGTGTGTATTAGTGTGTGCGGGTTATCTTTTATTGTAAAGCTTGCATATGCTTTATAATAATTGTATATGTGGATGTGTTTGTTTTTGTTTTCTAATTGTGATTTATTACAATTACTCGTATTATTATTTTTGTTTGTATATGTGTGTGTCAGTCAGTAAGTTTGTTTGGTTTTGTTTCACATTTATGTCTAATAATTGTCTGCAGTGAGTGAACTTAGTTAATTTAATTATTTTTTATTCTTTATCACCAATGAATGCATTTTACAATCCATATGGCCAGTATGTGTGTTTATTTGTTATTTTTTTTCCTTGCCTGCCTCCCTTCTTAATGTAAATGTTAATAAAAAAAAGAAATTCTTTCTGTGATTGATGTGACGTATTTCTGTTGTATTCAGATTAAATATCGCATGTCAAAAATACCAAAACAGCCGTTGGGCATTAACAAGTATTTTGAGGTATTTATTTATTTATTTATATTTGTATGTGTAATAAGTAAGTATTTGTAATTATAACAACAACAACAAGTATTTTAAATTCAAATCAACTTTAAAGGTCAATTAGCCATTAATAGGTTAGTCAGCCAACCTTGTAGAACAACTTCTCAACATGGTATTTGCATGTCCTAACCTCACTCTATGACAATAGAGAAGAATTAGTTACCATTTTAATAATAGAATCAAATTGAATTATTTAAATCAAATTGTTATTATTCAATACCACTTAGTAGCTAATATTATATACATTGTTAGTTCGTTCATTGAGTAGCCTGAGTCATACGTAGAGTCATATTTTGGATACGAAAATTAAAATTTTTCCTTGTCCTTTTAGGGTAAGGCGATAGGTACTCATGAGTCTACTTAATCATTTCTTTTCTTATTCACTTAAGTCCACAGATTGTCCAGCGTAGATGGCCTTTGTATATCATTGACTACTTGCTCCAATATTCAAATCAGTGTTAATCTATTACGGAATGCCATTGTATTTGGAAAGACAATAATCCATTAACAATTTCCAATTTACGTAACGTCTTTCTATGCTTAAGCTGATGGAATCCGGAATAACGAACTCTTCTGGGAAGATAGCATTATCTGTTGATGTATCAAAGAAAATGATTAGAATTCAATCGCATTTAAAGTTCATTTTTCAAAGATTATAATCTAAGAGATGTAAGTCATGGAACTTTGAGTTTTATATCGCTCAGTTGCTTCAATACAAAGTGATTATTCAGAGTAGCTTTGATTATGAATGACATAACTTTGTTTCGCCACATTTTTTTACTCTTATTGGGGAAAGCAATGTAAAAATTTAAGTTGAACATCACTTAGTATGAAAATGAATGACCAGAAATACTGCCTTATCCATTCGGTTGCCATATGGCTCATTGTGTTACGCAGTATGAGTACAATGGGTCAATTCGACCTCCTTGTCTTAATTGACAGGTATGAGATAAGCGCTACTTTTATGACCTATTAGTGGTGGGTTTGAATCACCTCTTAAAGGCACGTTCTCCCACCATGACGAGCTCTTCAAACGTTCTATCGTTCTTTTATGCGAGTGCCCTGCACTGCACCGATTCCATATTCTCCGCATCGTGGCAGCTTCTGCAGTAATTCTGATGTTAGATCTTGTCAACGAAACGGCCACTAGAATTTCTGTTGGAAAACGAACAGTTTTCTTGTCGAATCTTAATAGCTGGACACAGCATTCTTGAAATTCGGAAACCAAAAGTGTCACTACCAACATTTTATTCAATTCCATGCTGCTTTCTTTAATTTGGAAAAGTATTGCTGTAGAAGGGCATATATCCCTCTCTATAGTCTGCTCTACAGACATCTCCGATCCGTTCCACCTACCTTCTCGTTTCTGTCTATGCCACATTGGTGCAAAACCCAGTCGAGGCAGTTGTTGTCTGGACATATACAATAAAGAGAATCCATGCAACACTTGTCACCCTTTAATTTAATAAGATGGGATCTTAACGCTTAACGATCTACTCCTATGATAAAGTTCGAAAAATATAAGCAAAAATCTCCGCCTGAAATATGCTGGCCTGTTTACGTAATCTGTATGATTTGCTTAGTGCCAGTTATACTAAAAGACACCAGATCCAGTACCGCATTTCATTATAGAACGTTAACACTTTTTTGACATGAGCAAGTCGACTGTAAAGATGAGGTAACACTTATGGTTGGTTTAACTTGATGAAACCAAGATGATCCCAATCTATTGGACTTCAAATCAACATAAACCTCTACCTGATAAGCTACGGGCAAGGTCCATAACGCATTTTCTTTAACTTTGTTTCTTTCTTTTAAATTATCGAGCTTTGTACTCGACGTCTTAACCATTAATCACTAATTTGTCAATAGTTTTTAAAAAGTTCGGAATGTTTTCCTTCCAGATCACCTTGTATAGAGCATGCTATCACTTTTATCTCGTATGCCACCTTTAACGATTTGACTTAAACAACAACAATTTGCTTTAATTGTTATTATTCTTTACACTCTTCCGCGTAGATTATACGGAGATCTTCACACCACAATTATTCTCTTCACACACAACGAGTCTTCACACAAGACTTACTGAATTCTTTCTGAACTCACGTGTCTTAACACATGACTAACCGAATTCTTACTGAATCCTACATGTCTTCACACACAACTGACTGAATTCTTATTGAATCACCGTTGCCTGCTTTGTCTTGCCTTTTATATCACCAGGGTCAGAAGTCTGATGAATACACTTGTGTAAGGATGTCATCGCGAAATAGATCTCTATAAATGGTCTAGTAGGTAGTGTGCTGGTTTATTAGACGTAAAGCCAGGGTTCGAGTCCCAGGCCAGACATTAAAAAATAAAAAAAGGTATTTTTTCGGCGATTTCTTCTCTTTCTGTTCTTGTTTCTCAAAAATCTTTCGTTCGGAGTCGATTCTAAACTGTAGGTCCCGCCACTTCTGTATAAAATTAACACACACAACATAAGTGGTGTGAGAAACTGCGGGCTTCTTGGGGACGATTGCTGTAGACTGGCTAATGGTGAAGGTATAGCACTGGCCATTTTATAGTCACCAGCAGCAACTCGTTTACTTACCGTTCGTATCTTCCACCTTTCCTAAAAACGTGCAGAATGCACTGCATGAGTAGGGGTCATCCCCTGAGTGCTGGTTTATTGTCATTTATGTATTTTGTTTACGTTCGTCCTTGCAGAGTTTGTGGTTGCCTGTTTACTTGTATAACCGCTATTTTTATACTGCCCTTTGTTGTTGGTTGTTTACTTCTTTGTGCCCTTATTGTTTTTATATGTACTGGTGTTGTTGCTATATTTCTGTTTATGCGTCTATCATGTAAACAAGTCCATTATTTTTGTTTTTGGAGTTTTTGTTTATCATTGGTAATGGTAATGGGTTAATATGTAATTTTCAGAGTTGTGGGTGCGAGTCCCACCAGAATTTTTGGTTTCTGAACATAAATTACATTTGCAAAATTACTGATAAATAATAATAAAATAAATAAATATTTTACAACAACTTCATTCCATTATTTTTTGAATACACCCCGTATTAGATAGTATATAATTACAAATCAATTTTATTTAGTAGAGTTCAACATTTAATTATAATATTATAATTAAAGGCTTTGCTGCATTTTTAACCCGTAATTATAACTAATGCTTATTGCTTAATA
>CM025789.1:17434845-17458206 GCA_014635995.1 Sarcophaga peregrina
CTAGACAGTTTAGACAGTTGTCGGGAGCCACTATTTAGGCTCTTTTAAGGACAACAATGTAATGTAATTCGGGGCGTAAGAGACCCATAAACTCTACTCACATTTAAAGCTACAAGGATAACGATTTTGTTTTTATTAAAGAAAAATTTTAAAAATATTTTATAGTTTGACTTTTAGGACTTCTTCTTCTATGCATATCAAAAACTGTGTTCATTAAAAGCCAAACAAGGTGACCTCATCTAATTATACTCATGCAAGCTGTGGTACTTCTTGTATTGAAGCCATAAATTAACGTACAAGGATAGATTGTCATGTGGTCCGGGGTCTTATTTTCATTGTTTAGTATGCTCTTAATAAATTCATTGTTTTAATTAAATTTTTGTTTTTTTTTTAATTAATTGTTTATGTATTTACAATAATAAATACATACAAACGTTACGTATAAATTTGGGGGGTAAGCGGTGGCGAAGTCTAGTAAAACTCTGAAGCAACATCTGTGTCAAAGTCATTGAATAAAAAGCGAATTTTTTAAAATGTTTTCAACTAGAGATGAATTCCAAGAAGTCATATAAAATGTAACCACATCTCACTCACTCACCTCCATTGTAAAACCTTGTAATTTTGGAGTTTATTGCGTGTGTATATGTTGATTTTGAATTTTTTGAAGACAAGTTTAAAAAAAATT
The DNA here is from genome assembly GCA_014635995.1 of Sarcophaga peregrina. NCBI lineage: Eukaryota > Metazoa > Arthropoda > Insecta > Diptera > Sarcophagidae > Sarcophaga > Sarcophaga peregrina. The sequence goes on from CM025789.1 coordinate 17,435,531, forward strand.
GTAAACAAAAACACAATTTAAGCCAGTTTTAAGGTAAAGCTTGCTTATTAAACCTTTTAAAAGCCACTTGATTTAAAATCGTAAATCTTAAAGTCTTGTTGTTTTTAAGGATTATTATGCTGGAGTAATTTATTAAAGATTTAATTTAGTATCATTGACTACAAAAAATAAATCTTAAATCAAGATTGAAAAATTGTATCTCGCTTAAAGACTTGTCGACGACGAAATTTGAATTTGCTGGACCCTTATTTTTCTTCCTTGGTAAAGTAAAGGAGTAAATGCCTTTTCCAGCTACTGAATTGTATTCTTATACGTCGAACATCCAGAAATTCCTTTAATGCTAAAGAGATAAGATTTAATTCCCTTTTACCACCACCCATATTGTGTTGCGTTAATTTTATCCACAAGTCGCAGAATCTACAGTTTAAAGCGGGACTCTGAACTTCAGATTTTTATGAGAAACTTTTCATAGCCACTTTATTTTACTCTCAAAGTTTTTGCAAGAAATCTACTGAGAGGAAGTCACCGAAAAAATATTTTTTTTTGTTCATATTTTGATTTAAAGCCTGACCTGGAACACGATCCCGGGCTTTTACGTCTAATAAGCCAACATACTACTTACTAGACTACGGCGACTTCTAATGACTTCAAATAAATAATAAATTCATTAAAGTTGTTTCAAAATCTGTAGCCGGATGTTTTATGACCAACAAAAATATATCTTTCGGTCTAAGCAAATCATGCTGCTCTTTTCTGGAACCAGGTATTCACATAACAATATCGCAGAGATACACTTTATTCGTCTTCAGTTCCAGTATTCCATTCTAGTTCTATTCTGAAGTTGGTACAGTATTTTGATTGATCACGGTTCTAGCTCGAGCTCTCTCACGGTTTTAATATCTATGTAACAGTAATCTAAAGAAGAGGCAATTAGAAGACAATTACAGCCGATTTATAACTCATCAGACCACTCTCTCTCTCTATCACTTGGGAGTTGAAAAATAAAGCTTACTGGCTACAAGACTCCTCTTACGGGTTAATCATTGAGTGACGATAGAAAACACTTGCGGAAAAAATGAAACTTCAGTATAATAACTATCGCTATTGCGGTATATTTTGGTCTAGAGATGCGAATAGCGGCGATTACAATTGGACGAGCCCAAAATGAAGTAATAAATTGATTTTTTAGGTCGTACTCTTAGAAAGACTTGCACACATTTAATGGGGTGCTCTGGATTGGAATTCATAAAATAGAAAATGTACGGGGCGCCGTAAGATGATGCATAAATAACATACATAATTGGCATATGGCATAAAGAAGCTAGGTCGTAATCCTGACTGAAGGGTTGTAATGGCCAATTATGTATGTAATTGGCCTTTACAACTAGGCCTGCCAATCGAAAAAACCCGAAATCCCGGCACTTTTGGGATTCACAATTCCCGAATCCCGGGATTTTTATAAACTTATCCCGGGATTTTTCAGGATTGTGAATTCATATGTATTTTGATTTTGCAAAAGGTCCTGAAAAATAAATTTTATTTTACTCGACTTCGATAATGGAATCCCAGATGAAGGAAACCCTACTTCCATTGATAAAAAGTTATTTGATGCCATGAGGAATACAAAAGCCCTATATAATCAAATAATAGCATTACTGAATTAGATATTCAACTTTCCAAAGAAATAGATTTATTTGCATCAGGAGGTGGTAGAGGTGATTATTTACAAGCATCGTACAGCTACCTAGGAACAATTTTACCAACAAATGTTGATTGCGGGAAGTGTTTTTCAACGACAGCTTATGTTGGCAACAAAATTCGTTTAAGCCTATCAGATCACATTTTAAATGCTTTAATCTTTTCGGATTTAGGGATCGGGATTAAAAAATCTCGAAATCCGGGATTTTTAAAAATCAATCCCGTTTGTCATTCCTAATTACAACCTTTCAGACAGGATTACAGCCTAGCTTCTCACACTACTCATGTTGTGGGCATTAATTTTATACGTAAGTGGTGAAACCTACACCAGTTTATCGTCGACTTCGAACGACAAATTTTTGAAGAGCAATTGGCAATTTTATTTACTCTCAGAGTTTTTTTTGCCAGAAATCTGCTGAGGAGAAATCGAAGAGGAAATTTTTTTTCATATTTCGTTTCGTTGCCTGACCTGGGCTTTACATATAATAAGCCAACACACTACCTATTAGACTACGGCGACTATGATGACAACGAATACTTTGTTCAAACATGCATTTTTATTGAGTCAATATTTAGTTTATTAATTACAATATTTTAATTGTTTAGACATGACAATATACAGTCGAACTTTTATAATTTGAACTTCTATTACTTGAAGTCTCTATGAGTTGAAACACATCTCGTGGCAATAGCATCGAGATCATTTGTAAATTTTCTTCCCAAAATTGAAGTTGAAGCTTTTTTTCTGGATAATGGTGATTCAATTTATAGAAGTTTGTCTGTACGCAATTTAGCTAATTATTCAATATTCATTTGACAGCTGGTAAACAAAACAGCTGATTTTTTTTGTCGTTGTTTGAGTTGCCAAATATCAGTAGAAAGTGTTCGGAAAAATTTAATGTGCTTACTGAACGCACTTACGACAGTGATATATTTAGAATTGTTCTCAATATTATAGCAATTTATGAATTTATTGAGCAACAATATTGAGCAGTTGATATTTTAAAGAGGGCTTAAGGACGATATATAAGAGTTGGGATCATATTAAATCATGTAGTGCAAAAGAATTATTAATTTTTTTTGTTCCCACGAAGATTAAAAATAAAAAGGAAGAGTGAAGAGTCGATAAGAGAGAAAGAGAAAGATAGGAAGAGAGAGAGAGAGAGAAAGAGAGAGAGAAAGAGATAGAGAAAGAGAGAGAGAGAAGGAGAAAGAGAGAGAAAGAGAGAGAGAGAAGGAGAGGATCCTGTATAGTTTGAGGTAGTGATATCCTCCTTCATCGTGTAGAAATGTTATTCCAAGTATATGAAATGATTCGTATGTTTTTTAACGAGTGTTATAAATTTCCCTACCACCTATTTATGTATGTATGTATGTATGTATGTATGCTAATGTAGGTAATAAACGCATGTAAACAAAATATTGTAATTTTACACGGGGATTTTTTTATTTCAGCTCCGTTTTATTAAATGTTAGTGGGGGACTATCACGCCCCATATGTAATGTGAGTCACGTGATTATTTCGTTGTTTGGCTGTGTAAAAAAATTTAAATAAAACAAACAACAACAACAAAAACAAACCTGTAATAACCACTTAATGTTTACAAATGTTTTTTTTTTGTTATTATTGTTAATGTTGTAGTTGTTTTTATTGTTTTATAAGTTTAATGACCTTTTTTTTCTAAAAAAAAAAAAAATTACAAAAACTATAAATAAATCAACAGAAACATAATTTAAGCATACAGGTATTGCAATTAATTTTATTTGTTTTTGTAATTTTTTTTATTCAATTGTGACGAAATTAGTAAAATTTATTACGTTTTTTTTCAGAAATAATGGCCAAATGAGTCAGAGTTACATTGTACTTTATGCTCGTTTTTAACGTCTAGAATCTCATGATTTTTATTACACCAACCATGACTAACCAGATTTTTTTTTTGTATAAATTTTTATTAGGCGTTTAGAATTAAAGAATTTAAATTATGGATTAGTTAAGCTGCATATTTGTATGCAATTTCATCATACAAAGTGATATTCGAATTGAATTACGCATCCATTGAAGACGCCGTAGTCTAGTAGCTTGTGTGTTGGCTTATTAGACTGAAGGACCGAGTACAAACCCCAGCTCAGACATCAAATATGAAAAAAATATTTCTTTGGCGACTTCCTGTCAGCAGATTTCTGGCAAAAACTCTGGGAGTAAATAAAATTGGCATGAAAAGCTTCCCAAAAATCTGTCACTCGAAGTCGACTTTGAACTGTAGGATCCGCCACTCATTTATAAAATTAACGCCTACAACGTAAGTGATGTGAGAAGCTAGGTCGTAATCCTCACTGAAGGGTTGTAATCCTCACTGAGTAGTTATAATGACAAATTATGTATAATGATAAACTAAAGATTACGCCTTGCGCATGATTTCCCGGTAGATGACGTTGTTGGGCTATTTTAAAGGTTTCCAAGTCTTTTTCATATGTGAAAATGAATATTTCTTCTGAAAAGTGTATGCACTACACGAAAGTAGTTAGCAGCCCTGCAATATAACTTAAATTATCATTAGCCAATAGGAAAACAATTTTCGTGACGTCATTGATTCAACATGCGCAGAAAGTTTTAATTTTGTGTGCGTGATGGCGTAATCTTAAGTTTATCATTCTTGTGTTATCCATGATATATATTGTTGGTCACATACTATTCAAGAGTGTATAACTTTGGTTTAATGGGGCCTTTTGGCCCCAATACAGAGATTGGATTACAAAAAAAAAAAAAACCCCGCCTTTACGCGTAACTATGGATAACCCCTATAGTCGTATTCTAGCAGCTTGGATGGTGTAAATATTGGTGAATCAGAATATTTTCATATTTTAGGTATGAAAATTCAATGTGATATTCTCTGGAATCAGCATATCTTTTACTTGTCAAATGAAACATTACAGTACCTTACTTTCTTAATACGGTACAATTCCATCTGATGTCCTCAGTAGTTATTTACACCACTTTTATCCGACCTAGAGTGAAATATGACTCTTATGTGTGGGTCGGAGGCATCAAGCATCACAAAGAGAGAAATATTTCTTCGGCGACTGCCTCTCATCAGGTTTCTGGTAAAAACTCTGGGAGTAAATAAAATCCCCTAAAGAACTTCTCAAAAATCTGTCATTCAGAGTCGACGTTAAACTGTAGGTCCCGCAAATCATGTATAAAATTAACTCACACGACATAAGTGGTGTGAGAAGCTAGGTCGTAATCCCGACTGAAGGCTTGTAAAGACCAATTATGTATGTATGTCGTTGTCTTCTAATTGCCTCTTCTTTAGATTACAGTCACGTTGATATTGAAACTGTAAGACTGTTCGAGCTAAAGCAACGGTCAATCAAAATACTGTACAAACTTCAGAATAGATCCAGAATGGAATACTGAAACTGAAGTAGAAAAGAGTGTATATCTGCGTTATTGTTATATGAATACCTGGTTCCAGAAAAGTGCAGTATGATTTGCTTAGACCGAAAGATATATCTTTGTTGGTCATAAAAAACCTAGCTACAGGTTCTGAAACAACTTTATTTAAATTTATTATCATTGGTCAGCCATCAGAAGTCGCCGTTGTCTAGTAGGTAGTGTGTTGACTTATTAGACTGAAGGCCTGCATTCAAACTCCAGGTCAGACATCAAAATGAGGATATGAAAATATTTCTTCGGCGACTTTCAATAGATTTCTGGGAAAACCTTTGAGAGTAAATAAAATTGCCTTGAAAAGCTACTCAAAAAATCTTTTGTTAGAATTCGATTTTAAACTGTAAGTCTCGCCACTTACATAGGTGGTGTGAGAAGCTTGGTCGTAATCCTGACTGAAGGGTTGTAGTGACCAATTATGTTATGTCTTATTAGCCAAGGAAATAACCCATTTAATACATAATTGTACTGTCAAAAAGTCGCCTCTCTTCGACACATGAGTTTAGAAAACACCTACTTTTGTGGAAATATTTGAGCGTATTTACTTTTAAACTGGTGCGGTTTTTTTATCGCTTTAAGAAAACAAGAATAATTTAAACGATTATTGGTCAGATTACTTTTGCTTTATATTTTTTTTTTGCTTTGAAATTTATATGAAAACTTCTTTTATTATCACGTCAATGGGGAATTCCCCTAAGGCTATTAAAATTTAAAGAAATCTTCTTCCTATTTTACCATGTTTATTGGGTAGCAAGAAGATTTATTCATCATTTAAACGGTAATTATCACTTGATCTGCTTTCAAGCATATTCTAAACAATATTTAAATGCAAATTTATTAATCGATTATTATTTAAACAAAGACCACGAGGTGGTGCTTTCAATATCGACAGTTTAAATTTGTGTTTAAAAACTTATAACGCCACCTACGCCTACTAGTGAAACTAACTCAAGGTACATCAACAATTGAGTGATTATTAAAAAGCATCTTGAAAACTTATATTCGTACAATTTAAATGGTATAACTAAAGGGTAATCCATTTGATGGTTTCAAAAGTAAAGTAAAACACACGTAAAATTTTGTTCCATAATAGTGCTTCGACTATGCTATTATGTTTGAAATATAACATCGTTAGAATGACCGGTTTCGGATCGGTTGTAGTAGTCAATTTTAAAGTAGTTTTCGTACATACCGAGTGATATCCTGACGATAACGTGACGAGTGTATCCCCGTGGGCATAGTCTTCGACGTAACTCCAAAAAAAACGTCAAAAAAGGGTAAAATTAATGATTATGGTGGCTAATTGAGATTGTCAAAACGTGAAATTGCTATATTAGGTTAGGTTAGAGGACTTGTACTTGTCAACTGTGACAAGTACTCTACCCTAATTGGCCCTTTGTACAACGTTTTAGCTTCTAACACCACTCGTGTTCTATGCTTTAATTTTATCTACAAGTAACGGTACCTACAGTTTGAAGTCGACTCCGAACGAGAAGCTTGTCATGGCAAATTTTTACGCTCAGAGTTTTTGCCAGAAATCTGTTGAGAGGAAGTCGCCGAAGAAATATTTTCATATTTTCGTTTTGATGTCTGACCTGGGATTCGAACTCGAGCCATTCGTCTAATAAGCCAACACACTACCTACTAGACCACGGCGATTTCGAAATTGGCCGTATTGTCGGCTTCGTGGTTCGTAGTTTTCAATTACAGGCCAAAAAAGTCCATCATCATGCGGTCTTAGTGAAAGTATCGGTATTTTAAGGGTAGTTAGGAAAGGATTACACTTAAAGACTATAATCAATCATTTAATCCGAATTCAGTACTCTTTCAACAATTAGTTCTAGGCTCTCCCATTCCTATCTACGACAATTTTTCTCGTTGTTGACGTAGTCAGCGTCAGGGTGAAATTTATTTTGGAAAGAGCTGGCGATTGGGAAGTAGTTGGAATTTTAAATAAATCCGGGAAGATGTAGATGGCTATTTGAAGAAGAACTTCGGATATCTTTAACTTTGTGAATGGGGTAGACTTCCAAGCACTCGTGGTAAGTGAAATCGCAGATCTGGAAACGTAACACGTTCAGGGCCATTATTACAACTTGCGGTTAACTAAAGAGAGGATTTTAACGGGCAGATAAATTATTTTTCATTATTATGAGTACCCAATAATATAGAAGTGATGTTTAAGCTAAAGGCAAGATCATCCTACATTTAGCACTCTTTTGGCATCATTCATAATTTATTTATAATCTTGACAATTTCTTGCACAATAGATCGCCCGTAGTCCGCTTGTAGTCGTGGTAGTTTAGTAGGTAATATCTTGGCTTATTAGACATGAGGCGACGGTTCAAAACCCTGCAACATCTTCTCATCAGATTTTTGGCAAAAACTTTGAGAGTAAATTAAAATTGCCATGAAAAAGTTTTTCAATAATCTGTCGTACGAAGTGAGACTTTAAACTGTAGGTCACGTTACTTGTAGAGAAGTTAGGTCGCAATCCTTTTGATAGCAAGTACAATCCCTGTGGATCTGCTGGTAGCAGAACGGATGTGGATTTATAAGGCGAAATCGGCTAGAAATCACATAACCGGTCACTTCAGTGAAAACACCATTCAAAATGGCAACGACGATGGAACGATGAAGATAAAGGAAGGTGGACAGCGAGACTTATTCCGGACATAAAGTCATGAATTGGTCGGAAATTTGGAGAGGTAAATTACTACGTTACACAGATGCTATTGGGTCACGGATATTTTAGGAAGTATCTGAATGGGCAAGACCGCCTCCCCTTACTGTCGAGGAAGGAAAAGTAATTGATGATGTAGCGCATATTGCTTTCGAATGTGCACGCTGTCAGAGCTATCGCTTTGTACTGACGTCAACAATTGGAACAATCACGGTCACTAACATTGTTGGGGTTATGATTGCGTGTAGAGGGAATTGGGCTTCAGTAGCGAATTACGTGTAGCGCATTCTATGACTGAATAAGAGAGATCTTGAGGCTACAGAACATGTACGCATGCCGGCATAGATGACTCTGGTACACGTGTCAAACGAAATTCCAAACAGGGACCTGAACGAAAGGAATAATGGAGACACTTAGATGTCTCCTCAACTTTCGATACGGAATACGGACGCGGATATGAGCACGCAGGGGCCAAATGGACACCATTCTGAAGTAATTCCACCGTAGTTCCGGAGTAGGCACAACAGTCCACGAGGCGGGGGTGAATTTAGTGAGTGAGGGCCCCACTCACGGAGCACGGAGGATGTGACGATTTCCTCTATGGTGCGGTTAGGTACATTTACCCCTCCTTGACTTAACAAAAAAGGTCGTAATCCTAATTAAAGGGTTGTAATGATCAATTCTGTAATACTCAATGTTTGTCTCACTACTTTTATACTCGAAAATAATAAAGCTTCGATAAGTTAAGAGGCAGAAATATCGACTAAAAGCAACCTTATGGTCAAACACTATTCTCCGTGAAACTGGGTGGCGGTTAGCTTTTGTTTTTTAAGTATTTTTCGTTTGGATTTTGTAATGAAGGAATTGCTGGTGAATTTGGAACAGGTCGACTGTGTGATACCCGCATGAGGAACTACTTTGTTCTTACAATTTCTATCCTATTAGGGACGGGGGCAATTTATTTCGGTAAGGTCACTTTCTGTTTGAACTTGCCACATCATATACTATTTCCGATATGGCAACATCAAATTTAAACAAAATGAGCATATACAACAATAGGAAACGAAGTCCGCTGTTGCCACTGCGTTAAAAAAAAATTTGTTTAATTGAGCAATTTTATCGACTTTGCTCTGGCATTGCCATATTTTAATTTTTATTTTATCTGTAAGTTGCAATAACGAAAATCAGTTGAAGGTAACTTTACAGTTCCCTTTAGCTAAAGGTACCTTTAACTAAACACAAGTTTAACGGCAAGTTGTAATAATGGCCCTCAGTGTAGTAAGCAAGTTTCTTAAAAAATCCCTATTCATAAGTAGAAAACTTTACCCTAAATAAATGACAGTAATCTTTCACTAAGGCCCATTATTACAACTTCCCGTTAAAGTTGGCGTTAGTTAAAGGTAGCTTTAGCTAACATGAACGGAAAAGTTACCTTTAACTTTTAACCTTTGGTTATTACAACCTGAAGATAAAACAAAATTAACTTTTTCAAAAATATGGCACTGCCAGAGCAAAGTCGATAAAACTGCTCAATTAAACAATATCTTTAACACAGTGGCAACAGCGAGCTTCGTTTTTTTTTTTGTTATATATGCTTATTTTGTTTAAATTTAAAGTTGCCATATCGAAAATAGTCTATGATATGCCAAGTTCAAACCTAAAGTAACCTTTAAATGTTAAAGGTAGGATGATCTATCCTTTAGCTTAACGCTCACTTCTATCTTATTGTAATAATGAAAAACAATTTATCTCTTCGTTAAAATCCTTCCTTTAGTTAACGGGAAGTTGTAATAGTGGTCCTAAATAAATGACAGGTACTTAACAGTGAAAACTTATTTTCAAATCACTGAAGTGGACAACCTGATAAATTATAATTAAAGTTTTAAAATCATTTTTAGATTTCAACATAGATAATCAAGGTTTTCATGGCAAATAAAATTTGTTTTTATTTGGAAATTATACTGAAAAGTTAAACAAAATGCAGTTTTTTTTAGATTTTATTTCGTAATTTTTTTTCTTCTTTCGTTTAAATTCTAACCATTTGTGGTTGTCTTATGATAATTGCTAATAAATTTTATTTTAATACGTTGTTTATATGTTTTAGATTAACATACCAGAAATTAAATAAATTTATAATAAAAATAATAAAAATTTATTTAATTTATTTGTTTATTTACTATGAAATATAAAATTAAAAAAAAATTCCCAAAAAAAAACTTTACTTCCGACTTGGCCTAACAAAGTTCTGTTCTGTTTAGAATTTAAGCTTCTCTTCACGGAATTCGATTTGTTTTAATATTTTAGTTTCATCGTTTACACACAGAGTTTAATAAAACCATAAATTAAATTGAAGATTATCTACTGAATATGATGACATGTTAACATAATATTAGAAACACAAATGTTTTTAAAGAATTTCATTTAATTTCGCTTCATTCAGAATGAATATAAATTATGTTGAAGTGACAACCTGTTGTTAATTTGTGTTCCGAACACATTCATCACATACTTGTAGATACGCTCCCTCTCTCCTTCTCTCTATCTTGTGTTACTACCTCCACATGCCTTTCATGTTTAAGCCAGAGTTAGAGATTGGCGGTATTTCTTTGGCAGCGATTGAATATCGTCATCAGCGTGTCATCATCATCATCATCATCAATGAAACTTGAAACAGTTTAAATCAGTAGCGAAAATGCAAAAAATTCCAACAGAAAACAAAACAAAACAAATCAAGAAAAATAACGAACTGAATATGAAATTAGATTAAAGTGTGTTAAAAATACCCTATATGCTATATATTCACTGTATTGGGTATAATAAAAAGTATATGCGGGTTAGTTTTTGTAAGAAAGTTTCGAGAATATCACATTTCTTCCTCTGTACTGGTCGCAGTTAGTAAAATAACATTAATTTCCATTAAATGTGCCATTGAAATAATATGTACGAGGGTGGATCAATAAGTCCGAACTGTATATTTCTGATATAGGTTAGAATAAGTTATAAAGGCAGCTGTAAAGAAACAGACAAAAAAAAGTGCAACGGACCGATCGTTAACATATAGAATGTTATCCAAAAAGAACAAAAAAATTTCAAAAAGAGAGAATAGCGGATAATACTGGATTCAGACATGCACCTTTATTGCGTAAATCGCAATAAACGGCATTATTGATCTCAATATTTCATATAAAATTTCAATTAATTATTGCTCAATAAATTCATAAATTGTTATAATATTGATTAAAACTTTAAATACAACACTGTCATAAGTACGTTCAGTGAACATATTACATTTTTCCCAACACTTTCTATTGGCATTTCCCAAATTCCAGGTCAGACCTCAAAACGAAAATATGGAAATATTTCTTTGACGACTTCCTCTCAGCAGATTTCTGACAAAACTCTGTCATTCGGAGTCGACTTTAAACTGTAGGTCCCGCCAATCCAGTATGAAGACACGGGTAGAATGGCGTGTTAAATCTGGCTTAGTTTGATAGAGGGCGCCGGACAGATTCGCTTACACTCCAGATCGGCACGCTCAGTATGGTTGTCATGTTCATTATAGGGCATTGGTCTTTGAAATCTTGCTTATGAATTTATTCCGATGCTGCCAGGGTGAGAAAGATGAGGAGACTGTCCTTCACTTGCTGGGTACATACCCACCATTTTTTCAAAAGAGATAAAAGTACTTAGGTACTTCTATATGAACGATCTGGTGGAAATATTTAATATTTATTGAAATATTTAAATCGCTTCACCAGGTGCTCCGAGTGGTTCCGAAACTAGGGTATGGCAGAAAACTGTGATAACACAATGGGCCCTGTGTGGCCTAAATGTGTCCATACGATTCTCTTAGATGAACAGCCACCTTTAGCTACCTACTTACCTAGCTGTCTCACAAGAAACTAGTGCTAAAGATGAAATCCTCAACATAGAATACCTAACAGAGGACAATTTTCTAAGGTTATTGAAGAGACGCTTAGCTATGCGGAATCTGCCTGACGGCTCTCACACATTCCTTTTTCTACAGAAGAAAGAGAACCTGAACCCGATTAACCGGTCCTTGGCAGCAAAGCAACCCGTAAAAAACCTATTAGGATCTTAACAGATGCGTTATTCAGATTCAGAGATTTTAAAATTTCTAATATACTTCTGAGGAGTATCTGATCCCCTGATTGATCAGATCTTTTAAAGGAGACCAAAGATACATCAGGCCAATGTGCTTTACTGCTTCATTCTATGCTAACTCATAGGCAGACTCGTTACGCTTTATATGCTGCAAATACCAATATATTTTCAAGAGCATTCAGGTCCTCTCTCTGCAGGCAGGAAGGTACTCGTCTTCTTTATTACCGAACACCAATACTCAAAGAACGTCTTCAGCTTATTCAGTGCATTATGGTCTGCTACACAACCCTCGCTCTCTCAGATTAGAATATTAGTCGTGTTAGATTTTAGCTGAAAGGCCAAACCCCAGGTCAGACATCAAAACGAAAATATGAAAATATTTCTTTGGCGACTTCCTCTCAGCAGATTTCTGGCTAATACTCTGAGAGTAAATAAAAAATGCCATAAAAAGCTTCTCAAAAACTATCGTTCGGAGTCGACTTTAAACTGTTAGCCTGTAGAAGCTAACTCGTAATCCTGAGTGAAGACTAGTGGTAGCGGACCAATAGTTTTCGGTGGTCTTGCTATGCAATTCTCGCGTTAGATTTAAGCTGAAAGGCCAACATAGCCTTTTTGAAGGATAAAAACTGGCTCGTCGAAATGGTATTCGATTCGTCTCACGAAGAAATCTATTTATAGTACATCTCACGATGGGTGATGATCGTGATTTTTGTTGCAACTTTAAATGGGCCGAGCCCTTTTTTTTGAGTACACAGACTTTTCTAATGTTTTCAAACTGTCAATGTCGGCATGTTGGAGTGTTTGCACAGAGTTTCAATGAATGAATCGTTTTTCCGCTACTCATAAGCACTCATGCAATTTTGGAGTATGAGTGGATCAGATTGAATTACTTTCATTGGTACAAGAGCATTCAGGTCCTCTCTCTGCAGGCAGGAAGGTACTCGTCTACTTTATTACCGAACACCAATACTCAAAGAACGTCTTCAGCTTATTCAGTGCATTATGGTCTGCTACACAACCCTCGCTCTCTCAGATTAGAATATTAGTCGTGTTAGATTGAGGCTGAAAGGCCAAACCCCAGGTCAGACATCAAAACGAAAATATGAAAATATTTCTTTGGCGACTTCCTCTCAGCAGATTTCTGGCTAATACTCTGAGAGTAAATAAAAAATGCCATAAAAAGCTTCTCAAAAACTATCGTTCGGAGTCGACTTTAAACTGTTAGCCTGTAGAAGCTAACTCGTAATCCTGAGTGAAGACTAGTGGTAGCGGACCAATAGTTTTCGGTGGTCTTGCTATGCAATTCTCGCGTTAGATTTAAGCTGAAAGGCCAACATAGCCTTTTTGAAGGATAAAAAACTGGCTCGTCGAAATGGTATTCGATTCGTCTCACGAAGAAATCTATTTTAGTAACATCTCACGATGGGTTGATGATTGATTTTTGTTGCACTTAAATGGCGAGCCTTTTTTTTGAGTACCCAGACTTTTTCTAAATGTTTTCAAACTGTCAATGTCGGCAATGTGGAGTGTTTGCACCAGAGTTCAATAATGAATCGTTTTTCCGCTACTCATAAGCACTCATGCAATTTTGAGTATGAGTGAATCAACAGAATTGAAATTCAACTACTCTGATTCATTGGTACTCGCAACAACATTGATTTATAAGTATAAGTTGCAAAGAGTATGAGTACAATGTTGACATTAAACTCACAACATACGAAATGTGTTCGATTCATACGCCTTCTCATTCTTATTCATAAATTTAGAAAAGTGCTTATAAATGATTCAAGTGACTCGAATCATTTGTCAAAATTTACAGTCTTAGTTGTTGTTGCATGTATGTACAAAGAAAGACGAAAGGAAAGACAACAAGCGATGCAAACACACAATCTTCTTGTGAGTATTGTGGTGTTCGTAAGCGAATCATACATATTTTGTGCTTCATGTATATGCTGAGTCAAGAAGAGTCGAAATCAGGCATACATCATTCAGTACTTCCAACTTTGAGTGTGAGTAGTATGAGTATCATATTAAAAAAAGGATGAATGCGTATAAGTATCAGAAATTATAAGTATAACCCGCATCTACTCATCCTTTTGAATACTTGTTGAAAAGAAAACCACCATTCATTTCCGAACTCCCAAGTACAAGCGGGAACTTGTCGTCCGTTGTACTATTGCCTTTCTCACACTTGATACTACTTTCCAGGAAAAATGAGTATGAATGCGTATAAGTATCGGAAATTACAAGTATGACTCGAATCTACTTATCGTTTTGAATACTTATTGCTGATCTCTGGTTTGCACTCACACTCTTCGCAGCTTTGTTGTATTTTTGCTTTAACAATTGCAAAATTTAATGCATATCTTCAGAGCCTAGCGGACTACATTGTAAATTTTCGGAACAAAGTTAAAATGTTTCATATTGAATTCATTTAACGCTTTCTCCTTTTAACCGGATCCTCTTCACAGTTAATCCTAATTTACGTAATCTGCGAGCGAAGTATCACTTGAAATTATGCAACAATTGAGTTTCTACTTCCCTTATATTGGGTGGGGTCTCAGAAAGAAATTTTTTTTTTTTATTATTCAATGCAATGCGAACTCAATCGATGCCGTCCGTCTTCCTTTTGACATTAACCTGTCAAAATGACCGTTGGAACATGACATTTTTTGTTTCTTTTCATTATAATCTTCACACCTTCATTTCTTTAGCGTGTGTTTGTTTATTTGTATTAATTAATGTTTTTTTTTTGTTGTTGTTTTAATTAACGCACAACACTACCGACATACATGTATGCATACGTACTATGTATGTATGTAAGTAATTAAAATATATTTTTAACCGTGTGTAGTTTTTTTTATTTTCTATTTTTTTTTGAAAAGATGATGCTAAAAAGCAAAAAATTAAAAACAATGGACAACAACAAAAACAACAAAAATATCAATGACAAGCCATGAACTTGTCGCAAAAACTAAAAAAAAAATTTTTTTCGCATAAAAACTTGAAACCATTTGAAGAAAATACACGTTTTAAGCGTGAAAAGAAGAAGAAAAATAGCCCCCAGATACAAGGCGTTACATGCGTATACCGTATGCGAATTTTTTTTCGTATGTTTATTATTAATTAAGATAGCACATATTGCCGGAAAAGTACCCTACAACAGGCAGACAACTTTCAAAACTAATTTGGTTATCTTTCTTCGTATATTTCTATCGATTCTAGCTACAAGCAGCATAGGATCTTGAGAAGATTTTGATTGTGTCCTTATTCTATGCACTCGCCTTTATTTCTCCTTAGCAGTTCCAATGCTCTACAGAGATAGAAACAAATGTTCGACGATGCAAGATTCATTGCATCCAAGCTCTCTCAGTTTCTGGTGAATTATTAAAGCAATCTGTGGCCTGGTGTTGTCATGAATCAACATCATGATAGTCAATGCTGGTGTATTTAATTGATTTTAACACTTCAATTTCGTTACTAAAGGGTCCGCCAAATATCATTTTTTTTGTTTTGAAAATGCTTTAAGAAAAAACTACTAAATATTTTCTTAAATTTCTTTCTTTTATTTGAAAGTACAATCCTTCCGGTTAATAATGGAAAATAATTTCATTCAAATGGTTGCCTCGGCTGGCCATGCAGTAGCCTACACAATCGGTTCAATTTTTAAGCACATTATCGATTGTGTGCAGCTGTATTTCACAAATGGCCACACGAATATTGTCCTTTAAAGCGTCAATTGTCTCTGGCTTTTCGGCGTTACACTTACCTTTGACCGCACCCCGCAATTAATAGTTCAACGGTGTCAAATCGCAGCTCCGAGGTGGCCAAACGATATCAGCTCTGCGGCTGATAATACGATCTTTAAAAACAGGGCGCAAAACATCGAGTGTAGTTTCGGCTGTGGGGCACATAGCGGCGTCCTATTGAAACCAAATGTTGCCAATATCCTCCTATTCAATTTTTGTAAACAAAAATTCGTTCAACACGGCCTGATAACGATCGCCATTGACTGTAACAGCCACTACTTGCTCGTTTTGGAAGAGAAATGGCCGAATTATGCTTCTGGACCAAAATCCGCACCAAACAGCGACTAGTTTTGGGTTCGTCGGCTTTTCAATGTATGTGTGCGGGTTTTCTGTGCCCCAAATGCGAAAATTTTGCTTGTCTCCATACCCGCCAAGATCAAAATGAGTTTCATCTGAAAAGATGATTTTTTCGGCATCTTCTGTAAGTCGATCGCAGGCCCACTTGGCGAAGCGAAAACACGTATACACAATCATTTTCGTTCAGTGGAAGGATAAAACTTATTATCTGTCAAATCAGACATGCGCTAAGTGTTACCATTCACGAAATAAACACTAGTTGAAAAAAACGATAAATGGCGGACCCGATAGTTGGCATCTGAGATCAGAATCAATAATTTGTTGTAGAAATGAACAATTCCCTTTCAATTCCAATACTGACTTTGCCATCATTTGGAAAGCTTGTTCCACAATCTGTGTGGTACACTATTGTCATAATTAATCTACTTTTTACTATTCACTAAAGAATTGATCTGGTAGCTGTAGGGATTAATGAATGGAAATTCTGTGACATTCATTTTTTATGGGATGATTTGAAAGTGGATAGGGCTGGCGAATGACAGGGCTTAGAGTTCTAATATTACAATTTGTTAAATGGTTGGGGGCTACCAGATCGATGCCATGGACATATTTACATTCGGGGAAAATCCAGAGCATATGAGTTAGCCAGATCCAGTATAACCATTTAACTTTCCGCTAATTTGTCTAGGTTGGGATAACCATTGAGAACCTGCAAGCTTTAAATTGATTATGCAGTAAAGCATTCCCTTGATGTTGTGCAGGTGGTATCCGATACAGATGAGAAAGCTTAGCTAATCTAGTCAAAATTACAAGAAACTACAGACGGACCAGAAACTTCTGAAAGAGCTCAATTTTTACTTCACGAAAATGTCCAGAATTATGAAATACACCTAATATCACTGAACTGTCAGCGATAGATATTGAAAGTTTAAATGGTTTCATTAGAAAATTTGGATGGTTTCAGTACATTATGGTTATAGGGGCCACTTTATTGTTTTTGGCTTCTCAGTTTGTCGACATGACTCCAATACCATGATGTAGACGAAACCGAGGTACATGTTATGTTTACATAGTTGAAATTTGGAGTATAGCTTATGAAAAAGGAGTTCATGATTGCCAACTGCTACTGAGATCAGAACTGCCAAGTGGTTATCCACGGTAGAAGTTTACGAAACATTGCCAGCATCAGAAGCAAACCACAAAGCCATATTAGTAATGCAGTTCATATGGGAAAGGAAGAATAATAGAGGACCAGCCAGAATGTTGATCAAACCCTAAAATAAAACTCTCAAGTAATGGAGTGCGATATCACTGAGAGTTGTTTATTCTCAGGGATCTATTAAAAGTCCCTTCTTGCTACAAAAAAGTACCTTAACGAAGTTTTTTTTTTATTATTAAGCCAGCACTCAGGAGATGACCCCTACTCATGCAGTGCACGAGGAAAGGAAATGTGGAAAGAGGGAATATGACTATAAAATGGCCAGTGCTATACCTTCACCATTAGACAGTCTACAGCAATCGTCCCCGAGAAACCCGCAGTTTCTCACACCACTTATGTTGTGCGTGTTAATTTTATACAGAAGTGGCGGGACCTACAGTTTAAAGTCGACTCCGAACGACAGGTTTTTGAGAAACTTTTCAAGAAGAGAAAGAGAAGAAAACGCCGAAAAATACCTTTTTGTATTACAATACATTTTGATGTCTGGCCTGAGACTCTAACCCTGGCTTTACGTCTAATAAGCCAGCACACTTCTACTAGACCACGGTGACCCCGTTCCGGGATGTGCTTTACGTACATAATTGGTCATTACAACTCTTCAGCCAGTATTACGACCTAGCTTCTCTCAGCATTTGTCTGCGTTAATTTTATACATCATTTTTATGTCTAACCTGGGGTTTAAACTCGTGCCTTCAGTCTAATAAGCCAACACACTACCTACGGCCTTTGTTATCTAAATTTTCGAAGTGATAAAAAAGATTATACTATGTTCAGACAGGTACTTTTATTGAGTTATTTATTGCTTCAATAACATTATTTTTATTTTGGTTGCTAAAATTAGTTCCAAAAAAGTTTGTGAAAAAATGGAAAACAATTCAACGTTGGAAAAGGTCTTACTAGGGTGTAACATGAACGCCGAGCTGTTGCGGTTTGTAGAAGCAACTTTTGATTCCAAAGTGGCTTTGGTCAGAAGGATGAGGAAGAAAAATTTGGTAATTCGGAAAAGTTTGCAGAACAGAAAGCCTGCCGTTTTTTGTTTAATTTGTTTACCGTTGTTAACGTTTCAGTTGTCAAATATGAATTGAAAATGTTCGGTAAGTACTTATGACAGTGTTGCATTTAGAATTTTTCACAATATTTTAACAATTTACGTATTTATGGAACAATAATTAATTGAAATTTTATATGAAATATTGATCCCAATAATAGAGTTTATTGCGAATTACGCAATAAAAGTGCCTGTCTGAACATAGTATTACGAACTGTATTAAAATTTTTTGATTGTAAAAGACTTTTTTCTCTTTGTCACCATTTATACTACGATAGTGGTTTTCTATTTACTACACCTGTTGTATTAAAAGAAATAAATCGCATTTCTAATTATATTTTATTTATGTTTGCTTTTATCAAAACGATTCGCATTGTTTGTTCATTCATTTGTAAGTGTTGGCATTAACCATTAACCATACAAATGAAGTGTGAATGAATGAATGAATCGAAAAACAAAATCAAAACAAAACTCCTCTGAATGGCTTAAATGTTATGAATTGAGTGTGTCTAGTTTTCTTAATGAATTGAAATTCGATCACTTGTTTTATAAATTGAAATTGATTATAATGAAAAACAAAAAAAAATCAAAAAAAGTCGAAAAGAAAGAAAAAAAGATCTTAAATTTTATTATCAGCGATCACTAACTAAACACAGTGTGTGACAACATTTAGCCGCAGGTGAAGTGAGAGTTTTTCAACAAAAAAAAAGCAACCAAAACAAGAAATCTTGTTTCTGTTATTTTAATACTGTTTTTGGAATAAAAAACAAAAAGATTTTAAAACATATTTTTAACACCTAAAAACAGCCCAGAGCCAAGACCAGATATCACCATCATGATCACAATCACAGCAACTGTTGGCTGCGTTTGTCATTCTATTTTTAACTTTACAAAACGCAAAAGGAAGATTTTCATTTAGATTGGCCAGGCAGGTAGATGGGGATTTCCTCTTTATGTATGTTGTTACACTGTTACAGATTTCCAGATTATAAAAATAAAATTAAAATAAAAATTTATTCACAACAGTAGGTCATTAAGCGCCAGTTAATGGCCGGATTACGAATTTTTTTCTTTCTTTTTGTTTGTTCGTTGGAAGCTTTAAAACGACGACGTTTTGACCAACGTTAAGACTTTTGATAAATGTTTCGGATTCTAATGACGTTATTGCGCTTCAAGAACATCATTATCGTCAAATAAAACATTTTCTACTGGCTGCTGTAGTATATTAAGGGTTATTAAGCTTGTAACTTGCATTTCAATCGGAACCTGATGTACGTTTTAAAACTTTCTTGAAACATTCAATTTTATTAGCCAAGGAATCTAAAATATTTTCACGAAAAGTCACCTAATAGTCAGGCTGCCATAGGATCACTGTCGAACTTTGTGAATAACTCCAGGATCGTCAAGGATGTGACGCCTCGGCTTCTTTCTAGCACTTGTGCAGATTATCAAACTGCAGGTAGGTCCGAAACTGCGGACTTCTGTTTATCCGTTGGGGTGTCTATGTACATGTGGTATCGGTGACATTTTTCAACGCAACTTATCTGGGACATGCTAACTTCAACTGCTGATATCGGATGCAGGATTTGAATTGTGAACCTACTTCCAGTGACTTCGGTCAGGTTGGCCATCGCACGGAACTTGTTTTAAGACACCAACCTATCCCGGGTCAATGAGAAGTCCCGTGGACCCAGATAAACCTGGCATCCCTAAGTCGATTGAAGAGGATTCTGGAAGCAATGCCTCAACTCTGGCGAACTCGTCTGCTCTGCAGTTTCCCGGAATAGTACTAAGCCCGGGGACCCAGATAAGTGTGACAGACATCTGTCGAACGTTGTGAATAATAAGGATCGTCAGGGAATGTTCCAGCTGTCTCGGCATTATTTCTGAGTACTTCAGCGTCACAGTTATTTGGGTCCCCGGGCTTAGTACTATTCCGGGAAACTGCAGAGCTAACGAGCTCTCCACGGTTGGTGCACTACTTTCGGAATCCTCTTCAATCGACTTGGGGATGCCATTTATGTATCTCGGTCAAGTTGGCCATCGCGCGGAACTTTTTTCAAGACGCCAACCTATCCTGGGTCAATGAGTAGTCCTGCTGATATCTGTCGAACGTTGTGAATAACTCCAGGATCGTCAGGGAATGTCGTCGCTGTGTCGACCTTCTTCTGGAAGCTTCAGTGTCATGCTTACCTGGGTGCCCGAGAACGGTACTACTCCGGGAAACTGCTGAGCCGACGCGATCGCCAGGTCTGGTACATTACTTTCGGAATTCTCTTTAATCGACTTGGGAATGCTACTTATCTCTGTCAAGTTGGCCATCACGTGGATATTCTTTCGAGACGCCAATCTATCCGGGGCAATGAGCAGTCCTCCTCTATCGCTAGTCTCCATTGGTCCTCGATGGATAGAAGGCGCACCAACCAGTTACATCTCAACGGAAGTTAACAGGTCATTGTGTTATGGAAAGACACGCGGAAAGAATGCAATCCCATCCAACGACTTCTACCGTGGGGGCAGATGTGCTAAGGTTAATGCCCATCTCTTGCGAGGTGCAGCTATAGGTTATTTGACTCTCCAACCCGTGTCAGTTTGACATTGATGTCAAGGATATAGCTTCATTTTTAAAACTTTCGTGCTGGTTTTGCAGCGTGTGGTAGTCGTGTTTCAAATTCGCTACACTTGCGTTGACCAACTTCTTCTTCTTTCCTGGTTTGGAGGAACTTGATCAGTACAGAGACTGTGTTCACTTCTTCGACGAGTTAAAAAAATTTCTCAAAAAATTTGTCGTTTAAAGTCGGCTTCAAACTGTAGATTCCGCCACCCACGTATAAAATTAGCACACAACACTCTGAGAGAAGATAGGTAGTAATTCTAACTGAAGGATTGTAATGGCCAATTATGCAAGCAACAAAGCACAACAATAGGCAATAATTAAGGCGCCGACCCCTGTTATTTGTGTGCACAGCAACCAGTTCTTATTGTTTAAGTTTTTAACGTGTAACGTGTTGAGAATTTTCGCATTTAAAAATCGTTTTCGGCAACAGCCAAAGAAAGTGAAATATTTTCTTCAATTGGATACACACACTATTCCGTCTGTCTGATAAACTGTCAATTATAAATATTTTCGTACACATACGATAAGCTCGTATACATAAATATAAGAGGCGGGGGCGTTCATAAGTCTTTTTAAGTTTTGTTTGTTGCTGAATGACGTCCATATACGGTTTACGTTTAGAGTTGAGGAATGTGTGTGAATTTAAATGTAAACTTCCTCCTCTGAATTTAATTTTTATTTTCTTGATTTAATTATTCGTGTCAATTCATATGATTATTCGTATAAAAACGAATAAAGATTATAATGAATTGGAATTAAAATATTTAAAATAAAATTTTTACGAGTATTTTTAAACAAATCAAGCGTACTTTTCGTGTTGTTCATTTGATGTTAAGCTGACATCTCCTGTTTTGTTTTGAAAAAGGAATTTCAAAAGAAAGAAAGAAAAGGAAAAAAGAAAACAATTTTATAATTAAACTGCAGCTGTTTTATTTTGAGTAAAGGCCGCACGAACCTAATTTGCTGCCGGCTGTCCGACATGCGACTAAAAAAACGACGTCATTTCGATGGCGCGCAAACGTTGTAACGTTCGCGGCACCCGCAAATTGAAGAATTTGTCAATTAATTCAATCCCGAAACGTTAATCGCAATCGGTTATGAATTGTAAATCAGAATAATTAAACGGAGAAATACATTTCCATTCCCATTCCCATTTAATATTCATCTGGTGCCTTAGACACTATTTTTGTTTTTTTTTCTTTATTTTCTTTATTGATTTATTGTGTTGAACGTTATAAAAAGATCACGATTTTTATTTTAATTTATTGCATAATTTATTTTTTAACTTTTATTGATCACAATATAATTTTAAATTTCATTTCATTTCATTGTTAACGACGATCGCCATTTCTAACATTATGCCATGTAATGTAATGACATAGGAAAGTTGAGTGACCAATAAATTAAAAAAGAAGAAAAAAAATCGAAAATAGTTTTTTGTCTCTCAGCTGTCAACTGTCATTTCGCTTGTGGTGAACTTGTAATATCATCAT
This sequence comes from Sarcophaga peregrina, assembly GCA_014635995.1. Taxonomy (NCBI): domain Eukaryota; kingdom Metazoa; phylum Arthropoda; class Insecta; order Diptera; family Sarcophagidae; genus Sarcophaga; species Sarcophaga peregrina. Next base: position 17,457,971 of record CM025789.1, read on the forward strand.
GTTATTCTCAATTTATTTAATTTTAATTTATTACAACCAATAAGTTTTTTTTGTTTGTTTTTGTTTTATTAATTAAGCTTAAATTAACTGTTAAGCCATCAATCGGTTTCAATTTTTAATCCGTCTTCATATCATTAAAGGACTGGCTGAATTACTTCGCTGGAAACATTTTTATACAATGGCAACACTTCTTCTTTCTTGGTTTGGAGGAACTTGATCAGTACAGAGCCTGCGTT
>CM025789.1:17458706-17479230 GCA_014635995.1 Sarcophaga peregrina
AAAAAATATTATTGGTTTAGGATTTAAGCATTAAAAGATAAAATTATTGTCTGCCAATTTATAAGAATTTTTCCTGAAGCCTTAATTACAAGAAATTGTCAATGATTTCGCTTTTTTATGTATTTTTCTGAAAACTTGTGCCAATAAACTGGCATTCGCATTGGCTTAATAGAAAATTTTAAATTTGCTGGTATTTTCATATACACTAATACCCCTGTTTGCGCCGCCTCGTTCTGCGTCTGCTTCGAAGTTGCATCTTTTTAAATTTCTGTGATTTCGATTGTGATTGCGTCGTTTTTGTTTCAGTTTGCATCGCATGTTTCGAAGTTATGTCGTTAGTGCTTCGATTTGCGTCGTTAATACGAAAATATTTGTACAAAGTTAAAACAGAAAAAGGGGATTTCCCGTTTAAATCTAGTGCAAATTCGAAGTTGTGTCTTTGTAAAATTTCTATGATTTCGAAGATGCGTCGTTTTTGTTTCAGTTTGCATCGTTAATATGAAAATGTTTGTACAAAGCTAAAACATAAAAAGGGGATTTCCCGTTCAATTCTAATGTAAATACATACATACATTAGAGCAACTCAAGTTGTATGGAAGCGAAATTCGTGCAGAGTGTACCGCCTTCAAAATGGACCTTGGACGTTTTTAAAACAACATTTAAAATATTTCGGCTCCAGCCAAAAAGGGTCTATTTCTGAATGTTTTGTTAATTTGAGCATCTGTTTCCTTACCAACATATACAATATCTATATCATAAGAAAGGTTTCTTTAAAGTGCGTCCAACAGTATATACAATTTGTCCAAGGACGATCATCCATGTCCTTTTTTTAAGGATATTCTGTAGAAAAAAAAATGGTTTTTGAATTTTTGATTGTAGCAAGTTGTAGGTCGTTAGTAAATTAAATATTTTTTATTGAAAAATCAATTTTTTCAGCTAAAATTATGAATCTCGTAACCAATTAAATGAAAATCAATACAAATGTATGGAAAATCGTGCTTCGTTTTGCGTCGTTTCGGTTTGAGTCGCGTTTCTCTCTCCAGGTTCTATTAGCGACGTAAACCGAGGTATACATTTCAGTGTACATTGCAGTTTTCTTCCGATGCTGTATAGTAGCTTTTTTAAGTGAAAGTTTGTTTCTTTCCTTAATCTATAATACACTGGCCTATATTGATGCCCAAAATCAGTGGGGTATAAACTGAAGTCTACGTAATTAGTGTGTTGGCTTGTATCCAAGGCCTTGGTTTAAAGCCCAGATCAGACTACTCGAACGATACGAAATACGAGAAATTATTTCTTCGGTAACATCCTCTCAGCAGATTTCTATGAAAATCTAAATAGAAAATTTCCATGAAAACTTACTCAAAAAATTTGTCTGCTGGAGTGGCGAGACACTCATGTACATATAAAAATAATACACAAACACAAAACAAGTGGTGTGAAAAGCTATATCGTAACCCACTGCTGAAGCTTGAAAAAACGATTAACTTCGACTTAAAAACCATAGATACACAGATCCGGTCGCATAATTATTAATGAATTGCATACTATACGTCAGCGAACGAGGCTATATCACATTTTATTCCGATGACTCTTTAGCATAACACCTAGTTATCGTATTAGTCAGTGAATAAACAGTGACACAAACCGGTTATTGGTTACTTTAGGATCCTGTTGGGATTAATTACATGACGCCATTCTATGACTTTTCCCCAAAAATATAGAGCGAGTGAAATGATAAAATGTACGAGTTTTTACAGAACTTCTTGAATGACTAGAGATTGAATAAATCTGTAGATAAAGACACTTTTTCATAGACGTCAAGGTAGCAAACGATTGCAAGTATCTTCCATCCGTAAGTATTGGCCCATACAAGCTGCTGAGATGATTGTGATGCACTAGTTTCTCATATAATAACCGCATAGGCGTTTTAGGAGGCCATAAGTCCCTCATCGAGATAACGTGTACATGTGTATAATTGCACCAAAAGCTATTACAAGAAACTACATAGTGCTTGAATTGGTCAGATGTAGTACATACCAGAGATCAGCAATAAATATTCAAAACGATGAGTAGGTTCGAGTCATACTTATAATTTCAGATACTTATACGCATTCATACTTATTTGAATATCATAGCCGTACTACTCATACTCAAAATTAGAAGTACTCGTCTATTTCATACTTAATAATACGCATGATGTTATTGACTTTGACTCGTCTCTAATTAACATTTACACGAAGCACAAAAATAAGTATGATTCGCCTGCGAGTACTGTAATACTCACAAGAAGATTCTGTGTATGCTTTGCTTGTTGTGTCTGTCTTTCCTTTCTTCTTTGTTTGTATATGCAACAACAGCAAAGGCTATAAATTTTAATGAATGCTTCTAATCACTCGAATCACTTATGAATCAAACATATTTAGAATGTTGTGAGTTTGATGTCAACGTTGTACTCATACTCATTGTAACCTATTCTTATAAATCAATGTTGTAGCGAGTACGAATGAATAAGAGTTTTTGAATTACAATTCTGTTGATTCACTCATACTCAAAATTCCATGAGTGCTTATGAGTAACAGATATCTGGTACAAACACCAAACTTTCCGTCAAATCTACTACATTAGGAACTTCCGGTTTGTAAAGTATATTCGGATACGTGCATGATAGTGCAAGTAGTATGTTTGTGTACCTTCTGGCTCAATTTTTCCATACAAATTTGGGAGCACACTCATAGTTTTTTGTATGGGGTTTTGGGGCCAATTTTTCTATACAAATTTGGGATCACGCTCATAGTTTTTTTTGTATGGGGTTGCTCATAGTTTTTTGCATTGGATATCTCGATCAACATTTTCCATACAAATTTGGGATCACCCAAAGGCTAATGCTTTTTGATATGTGTGTGCGTGTGTGTTAAAATTTGGGAGCATGCATAGCTTTAAAATAATTAAATCGTTGCAGAATTGTATGTGATCGATCTATTGTATACGCTTTGCATGTAGATGTGATTAATGTTGAAATTAAAAGAATGTTTAAAATTTTGAATGTGGTTTTGTTAATTTAATTTTTATTTATTTTTTTATATTATTTAATGTTGAAGAAATAGAAATATAGTTATACGTGTTGTTGCTTTTGTTTTGATTGTTGTTGCGTGTGTGTTAAAATTTGGGGAGCATGCATAGCTATAAAATAATTAAATCGGAGCAGGATTGTGTGTGATCTATTATATACCTATACGCTTTGCATATAGGTGTGATTAATGTTGAAAATTATAAGAATGTTTAATTAGTTCTTTTATTTGTTATAAAAGGGCATTTATTAAAATTAAAAAACATAATGCAAAATGCGTATCACGTTACATACTGTCTGGCGCGAGTAAACAAAAAAAATATTTAAAATATTTTTCATTGTGATATTTGATCTGTCGAATTCCTTTATCCATACAATTTTGGGAGCCTGCATAGTCGTAAAAGACTGTATTCTTTATTTTATTTTTTTTTTTTGTATGATTTTTTTATTGGAAAAATATATTTTGATAAGGGATTTTAAAGTACGGTTTCTTAATAATAATTATGTGTGATCGACCTATTGTATACTTATATGCTTTGCATATAGGTGTGATTAATGTTGAAATTAAAAGAATGTTTAATTAGTTCTTTTAATTGTTATAAAAATGCATTTATTAAAAATTAAAAACATATTCTCACAGTTTATTCACTAAAAAACGCATATCAAGTTACACACTGTCTGGCGCGTGTAAACAAAAAAAATATTTCATATATTTTTCGTTGTGATATTTGATCTACCGAATTCCTTTTTCCATATTTGGGAACATGCATAATCGTAAAAGACTGTATTCTTTATTTTATTTTTTTTTCGGTTTCATTTTTGGTTTGTATTGCGAAAGGCTAATGCTTTTTGATATGTGTGTACGTGTGTGTTAAAATTTGGGGAGCATGCATAGCTTTAAAATAATTAAATCGTTGCAGAATTGTGTGCGATCGATCTATTGTATACGCTTTGCATGTAGGTGTGATTAATGTTGAAATTAAAAGAATGTTTAATTAGTTCTTTTAATTGTTATAAAAATGCATTTATTAAAAATTAAAAACATATTCTCACAGTTTATTCACTAAAAAACGCATATCAAGTTACACACTGTCTGGCGCGTGTAAACAAAAAAAATATTTCATATATTTTTCGTTGTGATATTTGATCTACCGAATTCCTTTTTCCATATTTGGGAACATGCATAATCGTAAAAGACTGTATTCTTTATTTTATTTTTTTTTCGGTTTCATTTTTGGTTTGTATTGCGAAAGGCTAATGCTTTTTGATATGTGTGTACGTGTGTGTTAAAATTTGGGGAGCATGCATAGCTTTAAAATAATTAAATCGTTGCAGAATTGTGTGCGATCGATCTATTGTATACGCTTTGCATGTAGGTGTGATTAATGTTGAAATTAAAAGAATGTTTAATTAGTTCTTTTAATTGTTATAAAAATGCATTTATTAAAAATTAAAAACATATTCTCACAGTTTATTCACTAAAAAACGCATATCAAGTTACACACTGTCTGGCGCGTGTAAACAAAAAAAATATTTCATATATTTTTCGTTGTGATATTTGATCTACCGAATTCCTTTTTCCATATTTGGGAACATGCATAATCGTAAAAGACTGTATTCTTTATTTTATTTTTTTTTCGGTTTCATTTTTGGTTTGTATTGCGAAAGGCTAATGCTTTTTGATATGTGTGTACGTGTGTGTTAAAATTTGGGGAGCATGCATAGCTTTAAAATAATTAAATCGTTGCAGAATTGTGTGCGATCGATCTATTGTATACGCTTTGCATGTAGGTGTGATTAATGTTGAAATTAAAAGAATGTTTAATTAGTTCTTTTAATTGTTATAAAAATGCATTTATTAAAAATTAAAAACATATTCTCACAGTTTATTCACTAAAAAACGCATATCAAGTTACACACTGTCTGGCGCGTGTAAACAAAAAAAATATTTCATATATTTTTCGTTGTGATATTTGATCTACCGAATTCCTTTTTCCATATTTGGGAACATGCATAATCGTAAAAGACTGTATTCTTTATTTTATTTTTTTTTCGGTTTCATTTTTGGTTTGTATTGCGAAAGGCTAATGCTTTTTGATATGTGTGTACGTGTGTGTTAAAATTTGGGGAGCATGCATAGCTTTAAAATAATTAAATCGTTGCAGAATTGTGTGCGATCGATCTATTGTATACGCTTTGCATGTAGGTGTGATTAATGTTGAAATTAAAAGAATGTTTAATTAGTTCTTTTAATTGTTATAAAAATGCATTTATTAAAAATTAAAAACATATTCTCACAGTTTATTCACTAAAAAACGCATATCAAGTTACACACTGTCTGGCGCGTGTAAACAAAAAAAATATTTCATATATTTTTCGTTGTGATATTTGATCTACCGAATTCCTTTTTCCATATTTGGGAACATGCATAATCGTAAAAGACTGTATTCTTTATTTATTTTTTATATGATTTTTTTTTTTTATTGAAAAAATATAATTTTGATAAGGGATTTTAAAGTACGGTTTTCTTAATAGTTTGTTGCAGAATTATGTGTGTTCGATCTATTGTATACACATACGCTTTGCATATAGGTGTGATTAATGTTGAAATTAAAAAAAAAAAATAAAATGTTTAATTGGTTCTTTTATTTGTTATAATAGTGCATTTATTAAAAATTAAAAACTTTTTCACACAGTTTATTCAATGTTAAATGCATATCAAGTTACGTACTGTCTAACGCGTGTAGATCAAAATATATGGTATATTTTTCATTATAATATTGAAATGAATCTGATAAATTCAAAGCATTTTTAAATCGCATAAATATAGTCAGACAGTAATTCAATATCAGATTTCCGCTACATTTCGCAATACAAAGTAATTAATCATAATTTTAACATAAAGAAAACCAATATTTTTCAAATAATTAATCAGCATTTTCCCATAATTAAAATCATATCACCTAAATTATGTATACACATGCATTTAAGAAAATGTAAAATATGAAATGTAATTTTAAGCTAAATAATCAAAAATTATATTTTAAATATAATTTTTTCATTAGGAATTTAAAAATAAATTTATATAAATAGAGTATGATAGAGTATTAATTTTTCATTACAAATTATAATTGAAACATAAAAATACGTCAAGAAATGTCGTTAAATTTATTTAGTGTTGATGATGAGGAAACCCAATGGTTTCCTTATCAAGTGATAACCTTATCAACAACACCACCACCATCAGCACCTTCAACATCATCATCATCGACAACAACATCGTCACCATCAATCACACCGGCGACTACAGCAAAGGAGAGGTTTTCCGCTCTAATGTCTAGACGTTTAAACGAAATCGAGAGGATACAGAGGAAATACACCTCATATATCGCTAAACAAAAGGAAATAGATGAGAAGCTCAAAAAACTACAACAAAAGAAGGAGGAGATAGAGACAAAAATGCTACAATTTTTAGAAGAGCAGGAAGAAGAGGATAGTATTCCCGATTCTCCGTTAGAGGTCCTTCACAAAAGTCGTTACAAATGTGAAATTTGTTTCAACTATTTACATGGAAAGGATCTCGTATTCCTCGGATGTACACACTACTTATGCCATGATTGTTTAAGAAGGTGGAACAAGTTATCGTGTCCCCTCTGCCGACAAGAAATTAACAACATACATATCATAAAAAAGGTGGGGGATTGTTATATTATAGATAAAGTTCCTCCGTCTAATATAATGTGCCCTATGTTAATTGATCTCACTTACTATGGACAGTGATGATGATAATAATGATGATTTATAATAAACAAATTATATTTTTTCAAATTTAAGAATATGTTTATAAAAACTATACATATTTAATAAATAATGAATTATAAAACAAAAGATTTTGTTTTTATTTTTTGAAAATATTAATAGATATTTATTTTTTTTCAGATTTTACAGATTCAAATTTTAAAATATATATGCTTATAACGCTTAAGTATTGTATATAAAAGTGACTATATTATATATTAAACCCAACGCCCTATACTAGTTCAATAGCGTTTTCATATTCAGAATAAGACATATCAAAAGTTAACATGTGTAACAGATATCATCTTCAACACTATTATAATTGGAAGAGGAAATGATTTGATTATCTTTCTTTATTTTTTACCTGATTTGTTAATAATCTCAAAACCTATATTATCATCTCGTAAAAAAATTGTGAATAAGTATTTTTACAGTTAGATCTATGTATGATATTATTAACACATATAAATGAATGATTTATATAATTACAAATTCTAAATTCATTTATAAATTTCATAAATGAAGCTATGTGTTTATCAGCTTAATCATTTTTGAGTGAAAATTTTTTTGTTATACTTTATATTTATAAAGAGTAAGGATCAACTGAAAATAAAATTAACAACTTTAAAGGTTTTATTGATTAACAATGTGATCTCTTTTTAACAAAATTTTTAAGTATAATTACATACATTCTTTTCAGCACAAATCTTTATATTTGGATTATTTTTATACAAAGTTTTCATATTCGGACAATTCCAGTAATGTAAATTAATTATATATAAATATATATATATATATATTTATATTTCTTTTCCATTTCTTTTGTATTTCTTTTCTATTTTCTCTAACATTATATCACACAAAAAATAAAAACACAATCACACAACCAACCTACCCTTTCTTATCAGTTTAAAACGATCGCACTATCAACTCTAATTCTATTTCTTCATATAATTTTTTATTTGTTTTTATTTCTGCTGGATTTATACATTTTTCCTTATTTTTGATTTTAACATTAATTCAAAATTATGATAAAAGAAAAACCTTGAAATTCTGATTAAGTTTCAAGTTTTTCTATAGTTTTTATTTTCATTAAATTCTTTTACTTTAAATATTTAACAACAACCTTGAATCACTTTCAAGTTTATTTACATTAAAATTTGACTGAAGTTTCATGTTTCCTCGAATTTTCTATACGCGTGGCAAGATGCATAAGTCCAAAGCATAATTACATATACTATTAATAAATACATTTTTTTGTTAATTTTTATTTTTGTTTTTGATTTTATTTTTATATATTTTTTTTAATAATGTTTTTTTATTTTTTAATAATGTTCTTTTATTTACTTTTTTATTTTATTTTTTATATCCTTTGTTTGTTTTTTAATAATATTTTTTTTTTTTTTGTTATTTAATAATGTTAATATTTTTGTTTAATAATTTTTTTTATTTTTTTTTTTTTAATAATATGTTTTTTGATTTATAATCAGCTTTTTTTTCCTGAAAAAGAAATCTGAAAAAAGATGTTTCCTATGTATATATATATATATAAAAATAAATAATAACAAAAAAAAAAAATGATTATTTATTAGTTTTATTCAATGTCAGATGAAGTAAAATTTTTGAACAGTATAAAGTTTTTCCCTCGTTGATGAGGACCCCGTCCTCTTCAATTCACACCGTTCCACAACATGTGATATTGTCGTCGAGGAAGACGTCGATCCAGCGGTCTCCCCTCCATTCCAGTCTACAATTATTTTGAGTGAAATATTTTCTTACAAGTGTTTCAAACCATTGTTTGAAACATTTGGTTGTTTTCTTGAATTTGAAGAACGTTGTCGCCTTCAATAGTTCTTCCTCGAAGATCTCGTCCATCCAAAGCTGAAACTGGAATGTTTTCTCTTTTTAACAAAATTTCTAAGTAAAATTACATTCTTTTCAGCATATGTATGATTAAAATTATTATGATTTTCACAAACCTTTATATTTAGATTATCTTTATATAAAATTATGGTTAGATTACAATTACGTAAGTTGAACAGCTGCATAAGAAAAAAGTTGTGATTATGTTATATATTGTACCCAACCCCCTCTGCTAGTTCTTTCAATAGCATTTTCATATTCATAATAAGGTATATCAAAGGTTAACATGTAACAGATATCATCTTAAATACTATTATAATTGGAATAGGGAATGATTTGATTATCTTTCTTTATTTTTAAGCTGAATTATTAATAGTCTCAAAAATTATATTATCATCTCGAAATGTTGCGACTATATCATCATTTACTAATGTGTACTTATTTAAGTTTTTTCTTATTGTTATTTTGAAGTTTTTTCAATTATATGATTTTTTAAGTTTTTATTATAGGTTGATATATATCTTCTAATATATTTACCCTATCCGTATTACATATTTAATTTAATATTTTTTAATATTGCTCTGGCTTTTATGATATACTTTAATAAGTTATTATTATTATTCATATTTATTTGTCTGTAATGATCTGCATACGATCTGCTCACTATCTGCTTACGATCTGGTCACTATCTGCTTTGTATCTGGTCTCGATCTGGTCACTATCTGCTTATGATCAGCTCACGATCTGCTAACTATAAGCTTTACATCTGATCACTATCTGTTTATAATTCATTTTATATTTTATTTAAAATTATCAAATCCCTTACGATATATTCTTTTATTTATTTCATCATCTTTTCTAAGGATAAGAAATCTACACTGCTCATCAAAAAAAAAAAAAAAAAAAAAAAGAATAGATTAAACTTACTCTCTGAAAGATTTACTATATCTGAATCTCTTGTGCAAAGGAGTATATGTAAAAAAGTAACTGCACTTTGTGTACTGACCTCTTATGAATATAATTCCGTTACATATCAAAAATTTGAAGTAACACTCTTCTTTAATTAATTGCAAGTATAGATTTGATTGTGATGTTAGATCATGGTAAATCTATTTTATTGAACAGCACTGTATATTTATTTTTCCAACATCTATTACATATATCTACAAATTGATTATATGACATATCGCCAATATCATGATCATTATATATATATATATATATATAGTTCATTTTATCTTGTTTAAAAATCACAATCATATTTACATTGACAAGTATTAAATGTTTAGGTATTTTAGTATACGTTTATCATAAGTAAAAACAATAAATATTTTTATGTCTTATAATATTTGCTAATAGTACGCTATGTACAGTTTTAACTTTTTTTCCGTTTTTATTTCGGCTGGATTTATACATTTTTCCTTATTTTTGATTTTAACATTAATTCAAATTATGATAAAAGAAAAACCTTGAAATTCTGATTAAGTTTCAAGTTTTGCTATAGTTTTTGTTTTCTTTAAATTCTTTTACTTTAAATATTTAACAAAAACCTTGAACCACTTTCAAGTTTTTTTTTTTTTTTTGCATTACATTTGTCTGAGGTTTCATGTTGCCCGGAATTTCTTAAACGCATAACAAAATACATAAGTACAAAACATAAATACATGTGCTATTAATAAATGCATTTGAAATTTGTTGCAAAAGACGGAGAGAATTAAAAATTTTGAATATTTTTTTTTTTTTTAAATGTTAATATTATATAATTTGATTCCTTATTGGAATCATAATTATTATTAGCTATTGAATATCTATTAGAATATTGAACAATACCTCCCGTGATACCTCAAAAACATCTTTTTTTGTTGTTTCATTTCAAATTTTGATTCAGTTTAATATTTATTCATTTTTCCTTTGCTTTATATTTGATCTCGATCTGCTTTGCACCTGATCTCGATCTGCTTTATATCTGGTCTTGATCTGCTTTATATCTGGTTTCGATCTGCTTTGTATCTGATATCGATCTGCTTTGTATCTGTTCATGATCTGATTTATTCTTGATTCTGCTTGATGTCTTGGATATATATATATATATATATATATATATATATATATATATATATATATAATATTGAATATACTATTTCGAGTTCTCTACAAACTTCATTCAATTAATTTATCCCTTTGCCTCCTCTTGTTAACCGTTTTGAAGTTTTGCACCTGGTCTATACCACTGACTGATAACCAGGTAGATGTAATTCAACAGATAATTTGTTTATTAAGTTGATACTAGCAGGCTTTATTAGCTGGTATAGCCTGCTGGTACAGCTAATAAAGCTGGTATAGCCTGCTAGTACAGCTGTATTAGCTGGTATAGCCTGCTAGTACAGCTGTATTAGCTGGTATAGCCTGCTAGTACAGCTAATAAAGCTGGTATAGCCTGCTAGTACAGCTAATAAAGCTAGTATAGCCTGCTAGTACAGCTAATAAAGCTGGTATAGCCTGCTAGTACAGCTAATAAAGCTGGTATAGGCTATACCAGCTTTATTAGCTGTACTAGCAGGCTATACCAGCTAATACAGCTGGAATAGCAGGCTATACCAGCTTTATTAGCTGTACTAGCAGGCTATACCAGCTAATACAGCTGGAATAGCAGGCTATACCAGCTTTATTAGCTGTACTAGCAGGCTATACCAGCTAATACAGCTGGAATAGCAGGCTATACCAGCTTTATTAGCTGTACTAGCAGGCTATACCAGCTAATACAGCTGGAATAGCAGGCTATACCAGCTTTATTAGCTGTACTAGCAGGCTATACCAGCTTTATTAGCTGTACTAGCAGGCTATACCAGCTTTATTAGCTGTACTAGCAGGCTATACCAGCTTTATTAGCTGTACTAGCAGGCTATACCAGCTAATACAGCTGGAATAGCAGGCTATACCAGCTTTATTAGCTGTACTAGCAGGCTATACCAGCTAATACAGCTGGAATAGCAGGCTATACCAGCTTTATTAGCTGTACTAGCAGGCTATACCAGCTAATACAGCTGGACTAGCCGGCTAATACAGCTAATAAAGCTGGTATAGCCTGCTAGTACAGCTAATAAAGCTGGTATAGCCTGCTATTCCAGCTGTATTAGCTGGTATAGCCTGCTAGTACAGCTAATAAAGCTGGTATAGCCTGCTATTCCAGCTGTATTAGCTGGTATAGCCTGCTAGTATCAACTTAATAAACAAATTATCTGTTGAATTACATCTACCTGGTTATCAGTCAGTGGTATAGACCAGGTGCAAAACTTCAAAACGGTTAACAAGAGGAGGCAAAGGGATAAATTAATTGAATGAAGTTTGTAGAGAACTCGAAATAGTATATTCAATATTATATATATATATATATATATATATATATATATATATATATATATATATCCAAGACATCAAGCAGAATCAAGAATAAATCAGATCATGAACAGATACAAAGCAGATCGATATCAGATACAAAGCAGATCGAAACCAGATATAAAGCAGATCAAGACCAGATATAAAGCAGATCGAGATCAGGTGCAAAGCAGATCGAGATCAAATATAAAGCAAAGGAAAAATGAATAAATATTAAACTGAATCAAAATTTGAAATGAAACAACAAAAAAAGATGTTTTTGAGGTATCACGGGAGGTATTGTTCAATATTCTAATAGATATTCAATAGCTAATAATAATTATGATTCCAATAAGGAATCAAATTATATAATATTAACATTTAAAAAAAAAAAAAATATTCAAAATTTTTAATTCTCTCCGTCTTTTGCAACAAATTTCAAATGCATTTATTAATAGCACATGTATTTATGTTTTGTACTTATGTATTTTGTTATGCGTTTAAGAAATTCCGGGCAACATGAAACCTCAGACAAATGTAATGCAAAAAAAAAAAAAAAAACTTGAAAGTGGTTCAAGGTTTTTGTTAAATATTTAAAGTAAAAGAATTTAAAGAAAACAAAAACTATAGCAAAACTTGAAACTTAATCAGAATTTCAAGGTTTTTCTTTTATCATAATTTGAATTAATGTTAAAATCAAAAATAAGGAAAAATGTATAAATCCAGCCGAAATAAAAACGGAAAAAAAGTTAAAACTGTACATAGCGTACTATTAGCAAATATTATAAGACATAAAAATATTTATTGTTTTTACTTATGATAAACGTATACTAAAATACCTAAACATTTAATACTTGTCAATGTAAATATGATTGTGATTTTTAAACAAGATAAAATGAACTATATATATATATATATATATAATGATCATGATATTGGCGATATGTCATATAATCAATTTGTAGATATATGTAATAGATGTTGGAAAAATAAATATACAGTGCTGTTCAATAAAATAGATTTACCATGATCTAACATCACAATCAAATCTATACTTGCAATTAATTAAAGAAGAGTGTTACTTCAAATTTTTGATATGTAACGGAATTATATTCATAAGAGGTCAGTACACAAAGTGCAGTTACTTTTTTACATATACTCCTTTGCACAAGAGATTCAGATATAGTAAATCTTTCAGAGAGTAAGTTTAATCTATTCTTTTTTTTTTTTTTTTTTTTTTTGATGAGCAGTGTAGATTTCTTATCCTTAGAAAAGATGATGAAATAAATAAAAGAATATATCGTAAGGGATTTGATAATTTTAAATAAAATATAAAATGAATTATAAACAGATAGTGATCAGATGTAAAGCTTATAGTTAGCAGATCGTGAGCTGATCATAAGCAGATAGTGACCAGATCGAGACCAGATACAAAGCAGATAGTGACCAGATCGTAAGCAGATAGTGAGCAGATCGTATGCAGATCATTACAGACAAATAAATATGAATAATAATAATAACTTATTAAAGTATATCATAAAAGCCAGAGCAATATTAAAAAATATTAAATTAAATATGTAATACGGATAGGGTAAATATATTAGAAGATATATATCAACCTATAATAAAAACTTAAAAAATCATATAATTGAAAAAACTTCAAAATAACAATAAGAAAAAACTTAAATAAGTACACATTAGTAAATGATGATATAGTCGCAACATTTCGAGATGATAATATAATTTTTGAGACTATTAATAATTCAGCTTAAAAATAAAGAAAGATAATCAAATCATTCCCTATTCCAATTATAATAGTATTTAAGATGATATCTGTTACATGTTAACCTTTGATATACCTTATTATGAATATGAAAATGCTATTGAAAGAACTAGCAGAGGGGGTTGGGTACAATATATAACATAATCACAACTTTTTTCTTATGCAGCTGTTCAACTTACGTAATTGTAATCTAACCATAATTTTATATAAAGATAATCTAAATATAAAGGTTTGTGAAAATCATAATAATTTTAATCATACATATGCTGAAAAGAATGTAATTTTACTTAGAAATTTTGTTAAAAAGAGAAAACATTACAGTTTCAGCTTTGGATGGACGAGATCTTCGAGGAAGAACTATTGAAGGCGACAACGTTCTTCAAATTCAAGAAAACAACCAAATGTTTCAAACAATGGTTTGAAACACTTGTAAGAAAATATTTCACTCAAAATAATTGTAGACTGGAATGGAGGGGAGACCGCTGGATCGACGTCTTCCTCGACGACAATATCACATGTTGTGGAACGGTGTGAATTGAAGAGGACGGGGTCCTCATCAACGAGGGAAAAACTTTATACTGTTCAAAAATTTTACTTCATCTGACATTGAATAAAACTAATAAATAATCATTTTTTTTTTTGTTATTATTTATTTTTATATATATATATATATACATAGGAAACATCTTTTTTCAGATTTCTTTTTCAGGAAAAAAAAGCTGATTATAAATCAAAAAACATATTATTAAAAAAAAAAAAATAAAAAAAATTATTAAACAAAAATATTAACATTATTAAATAACAAAAAAAAAAAAATATTATTAAAAAACAAACAAAGGATATAAAAAATAAAATAAAAAAGTAAATAAAAGAACATTATTAAAAAATAAAAAAACATTATTAAAAAAAATATATAAAAATAAAATCAAAAACAAAAATAAAAATTAACAAAAAAATGTATTTATTAATAGTATATGTAATTATGCTTTGGACTTATGCATCTTGCCACGCGTATAGAAAATTCGAGGAAACATGAAACTTCAGTCAAATTTTAATGTAAATAAACTTGAAAGTGATTCAAGGTTGTTGTTAAATATTTAAAGTAAAAGAATTTAATGAAAATAAAAACTATAGAAAAACTTGAAACTTAATCAGAATTTCAAGGTTTTTCTTTTATCATAATTTTGAATTAATGTTAAAATCAAAAATAAGGAAAAATGTATAAATCCAGCAGAAATAAAAACAAATAAAAAATTATATGAAGAAATAGAATTAGAGTTGATAGTGCGATCGTTTTAAACTGATAAGAAAGGGTAGGTTGGTTGTGTGATTGTGTTTTTATTTTTTGTGTGATATAATGTTAGAGAAAATAGAAAAGAAATACAAAAGAAATGGAAAAGAAATATAAATATATATATATATATATATTTATATATAATTAATTTACATTACTGGAATTGTCCGAATATGAAAACTTTGTATAAAAATAATCCAAATATAAAGATTTGTGCTGAAAAGAATGTATGTAATTATACTTAAAAATTTTGTTAAAAAGAGATCACATTGTTAATCAATAAAACCTTTAAAGTTGTTAATTTTATTTTCAGTTGATCCTTACTCTTTATAAATATAAAGTATAACAAAAAAATTTTCACTCAAAAATGATTAAGCTGATAAACACATAGCTTCATTTATGAAATTTATAAATGAATTTAGAATTTGTAATTATATAAATCATTCATTTATATGTGTTAATAATATCATACATAGATCTAACTGTAAAAATACTTATTCACAATTTTTTTACGAGATGATAATATAGGTTTTGAGATTATTAACAAATCAGGTAAAAAATAAAGAAAGATAATCAAATCATTTCCTCTTCCAATTATAATAGTGTTGAAGATGATATCTGTTACACATGTTAACTTTTGATATGTCTTATTCTGAATATGAAAACGCTATTGAACTAGTATAGGGCGTTGGGTTTAATATATAATATAGTCACTTTTATATACAATACTTAAGCGTTATAAGCATATATATTTTAAAATTTGAATCTGTAAAATCTGAAAAAAAATAAATATCTATTAATATTTTCAAAAAATAAAAACAAAATCTTTTGTTTTATAATTCATTATTTATTAAATATGTATAGTTTTTATAAACATATTCTTAAATTTGAAAAAATATAATTTGTTTATTATAAATCATCATTATTATCATCATCACTGTCCATAGTAAGTGAGATCAATTAACATAGGGCACATTATATTAGACGGAGGAACTTTATCTATAATATAACAATCCCCCACCTTTTTTATGATATGTATGTTGTTAATTTCTTGTCGGCAGAGGGGACACGATAACTTGTTCCACCTTCTTAAACAATCATGGCATAAGTAGTGTGTACATCCGAGGAATACGAGATCCTTTCCATGTAAATAGTTGAAACAAATTTCACATTTGTAACGACTTTTGTGAAGGACCTCTAACGGAGAATCGGGAATACTATCCTCTTCTTCCTGCTCTTCTAAAAATTGTAGCATTTTTGTCTCTATCTCCTCCTTCTTTTGTTGTAGTTTTTTGAGCTTCTCATCTATTTCCTTTTGTTTAGCGATATATGAGGTGTATTTCCTCTGTATCCTCTCGATTTCGTTTAAACGTCTAGACATTAGAGCGGAAAACCTCTCCTTTGCTGTAGTCGCCGGTGTGATTGATGGTGACGATGTTGTTGTCGATGATGATGATGTTGAAGGTGCTGATGGTGGTGGTGTTGTTGATAAGGTTATCACTTGATAAGGAAACCATTGGGTTTCCTCATCATCAACACTAAATAAATTTAACGACATTTCTTGACGTATTTTTATGTTTCAATTATAATTTGTAATGAAAAATTAATACTCTATCATACTCTATTTATATAAATTTATTTTTAAATTCCTAATGAAAAAATTATATTTAAAATATAATTTTTGATTATTTAGCTTAAAATTACATTTCATATTTTACATTTTCTTAAATGCATGTGTATACATAATTTAGGTGATATGATTTTAATTATGGGAAAATGCTGATTAATTATTTGAAAAATATTGGTTTTCTTTATGTTAAAATTATGATTAATTACTTTGTATTGCGAAATGTAGCGGAAATCTGATATTGAATTACTGTCTGACTATATTTATGCGATTTAAAAATGCTTTGAATTTATCAGATTCATTTCAATATTATAATGAAAAATATACCATATATTTTGATCTACACGCGTTAGACAGTACGTAACTTGATATGCATTTAACATTGAATAAACTGTGTGAAAAAGTTTTTAATTTTTAATAAATGCACTATTATAACAAATAAAGAACCAATTAAACATTTTATTTTTTTTTTTTAATTTCAACATTAATCACACCTATATGCAAAGCGTATGTGTATACAATAGATCGAACACACATAATTCTGCAACAAACTATTAAGAAAACCGTACTTTAAAATCCCTTATCAAAATTATATTTTTTCAATAAAAAAAAAAATCATATAAAAAATAAAATAAAGAATACAGTCTTTTACGATTATGCATGTTCCCAAATATGGAAAAAGGAATTCGGTAGATCAAATATCACAACGAAAAATATATGAAATATTTTTTTTGTTTACACGCGCCAGACAGTGTGTAACTTGATATGCGTTTTTTAGTGAATAAACTGTGAGAATATGTTTTTAATTTTTAATAAATGCATTTTTATAACAATTAAAAGAACTAATTAAACATTCTTTTAATTTCAACATTAATCACACCTACATGCAAAGCGTATACAATAGATCGATCGCACACAATTCTGCAACGATTTAATTATTTTAAAGCTATGCATGCTCCCCAAATTTTAACACACACGTACACACATATCAAAAAGCATTAGCCTTTCGCAATACAAACCAAAAATGAAACCGAAAAAAAAATAAATAACAATTAAAGGGGTAGTCCCAAATTTGTACATGTGAGAACTGTTACAACATGCAGATATAAAAACAACCGGCATTAACATATCACAATCACCCTACATATCTTTTTACAAAACAAATGACATACACACACACACATAACGGACTTCACACTACACATCAACCAAGGTTAGACAAAGTTAGAACTGCGACCCCAGGAGCGGGACCAGAACCAGGGTGGGGGGCCAAGGGCAGGGGACAAGCGCGGGGACTAAGCTCGGGGGACAGGCGCGGGGACCAAGCTCGTCACCCTACACGACAAACACATACAACTCGCAAGCCTATAAAAAATACATCACATACCGTGTAACATACCAATCAACATACCGAACATGACCGGCTGTAGCGTAGGCATGCTCCCAATTTGTATGGAAAAATTGATCGCGAAACCCCATAAACATACTACTGGAATTATATTCATAAGAGGTCAGTACACAAAGTGCAGTTACTTTTTTACATATACTCCTTTGCACAAGAGATTCAGATATAGTAAATCTTTCAGAGAGTAAGTTTAATCTATTCTTTTTTTTTTTTTTTTTTTTTTTTGATGAGCAGTGTAGATTTCTTATCCTTAGAAAAGATGATGAAATAAATAAAAGAATATATCGTAAGGGATTTGATAATTTTAAATAAAATATAAAATGAATTATAAACAGATAGTGATCAGATGTAAAGCTTATAGTTAGCAGATCGTGAGCTGATCATAAGCAGATAGTGACCAGATCGAGACCAGATACAAAGCAGATAGTGACCAGATCGTAAGCAGATAGTGAGCAGATCGTATGCAGATCATTACAGACAAATAAATATGAATAATAATAATAACTTATTAAAGTATATCATAAAAGCCAGAGCAATATTAAAAAATATTAAATTAAATATGTAATACGGATAGGGTAATATATTAGAAGATATATATCAACCTATAATAAAAACTTAAAAAATCATATAATTGAAAAAACTTTAAAATAACAATAAGAAAAAACTTAAATAAGTACACATTAGTAAATGATGATATAGTCGCAACATTTCGAGATGATAATATAATTTTTGAGACTATTAATAATTCAGCTTAAAAATAAAGAAAGATAATCAAATCATTCCCTATTCCAATTATAATAGTATTTAAGATGATATCTGTTACATGTTAACCTTTGATATACCTTATTATGAATATGAAAATGCTATTGAAAGAACTAGCAGAGGGGGTTGGGTACAATATATAACATAATCACAACTTTTTTCTTATGCAGCTGTTCAACTTACGTAATTGTAATCTAACCATAATTTTATATAAAGATAATCTAAATATAAAGGTTTGTGAAAATCATAATAATTTTAATCATACATATGCTGAAAAGAATGTAATTTTACTTAGAAATTTTGTTAAAAAGAGAAAACATTCCAGTTTCAGCTTTGGATGGACGAGATCTTCGAGGAAGAACTATTGAAGGCGACAACGTTCTTCAAATTCAAGAAAACAACCAAATGTTTCAAACAATGGTTTGAAACACTTGTAAGAAAATATTTCACTCAAAATAATTGTAGACTGGAATGGAGGGGAGACCGCTGGATCGACGTCTTCCTCGACGACAATATCACATGTTGTGGAACGGTGTGAATTGAAGAGGACGGGGTCCTCATCAACGAGGGAAAAACTATATACTGTTCAAAAATTTTACTTCATCTGACATTGAATAAAACTAATAAATAATCATTTTTTTTTTTTTGTTATTATTTATTTTTATATATATATATATATATATACATAGGAAACATCTTTTTTCAGATTTCTTTTTCAGGAAAAAAAAGCTGATTATAAATCAAAAAACATATTATTAAAAAAAAAAAATAAAAAAAATTATTAAATAAAAATATTAACATTATTAAATAAACAAAAAAAAAAAAAATATTATTAAAAAACAAACAAAGGATATAAAAAATAAAATAAAAAAGTAAATAAAAGAACATTATTAAAAAATAAAAAAACATTATTAAAAAAAATATATAAAAATAAAATCAAAAACAAAAATAAAAATTAACAAAAAAATGTATTTATTAATAGTATATGTAATTATGCTTTGGACTTATGCATCTTGCCACGCGTATAGAAAATTCGAGGAAACATGAAACTTCAGTCAAATTTTAATGTAAATAAACTTGAAAGTGATTCAAGGTTGTTGTTAAATATTTAAAGTAAAAGAATTTAATGAAAATAAAAACTATAGAAAAACTTGAAACTTAATCAGAATTTCAAGGTTTTTCTTTTATCATAATTTTGAATTAATGTTAAAATCAAAAATAAGGAAAAATGTATAAATCCAGCAGAAATAAAAACAAATAAAAAATTATATGAAGAAATAGAATTAGAGTTGATAGTGCGATCGTTTTAAACTGATAAGAAAGGGTAGGTTGGTTGTGTGATTGTGTTTTTATTTTTTGTGTGATATAATGTTAGAGAAAATAGAAAAGAAATACAAAAGAAATGGAAAAGAAATATAAATATATATATATATATATATTTATATATAATTAATTTACATTACTGGAATTGTCCGAATATGAAAACTTTGTATAAAAATAATCCAAATATAAAGATTTGTGCTGAAAAGAATGTATGTAATTATACT
>CM025789.1:17479730-17497065 GCA_014635995.1 Sarcophaga peregrina
GCTGGCAAACCACAGGTGGCTATCGTTAGAGCCCTCCAGCATTTAAAAGTGAATAAATCTTTGGTTTCTCGTACCATTGCTCGTTACCGTGATACTGGCAGTGTTGCATCGCGTCCAAAAAGTGGATGAAAACCAAACGGTAACAACACCAGAAATGATCCGAAAAGTGAAGGCCAGATTTGATCGAAATCCACGCCGCAGTGGTAGAAAAATTGCTCGTATGCTGAACATATCGCAAGAACGGATGCAACACATATTGAAAAATGGGCCTAGACTAAAGCCATTAAAGTTTCAAAAAGTGCAAGAGCTCACCGATGGACAAAAAAAGTTAGACTGGAAAGAGCCAAGGAGTTACTTCGCTTGCACGAAAGTGGCCAGTTACCGAATTTGGTTTTCTCCAATGAGAAGCCATTCCAAATTGAGCAGTTTGTGAACAAACAAAATGATCGATTTTACTTGCCAGAGAGGTCAGCTGAAAATTTACAGCTGCGATTGGCCATACGTCGTTCCCCGCTCGTATTCATCGACCGTGGGGTCAAAATAAATGCCGAATATTATCGGGGAAATGTCTTAAAGACAGTATTGAAGACCTGAGCAGACAAACTTTTCGGCCGCAGACTATGGACATTCCAACAGAACTCAGCAACTCCGCACTCAGCACGTGTCAACCAAGAATGGCTTAAAAAGGAGGTTGCTCGCTACATTTCTACGGATCTCAATCCGTTGGACTTTTGCGCCTGGAGCAAACTAAAAAATACTAAAGTGTCATTCATCTCAAGACGGCGCTTTGTCGGAAATGGGCTAAAATACTGCAGAGCCACTTTCGTGCAGCCTGTGATGGCTTTGTCGGCCATAATTCGTACAAAAGGTGGCCAATTTCAACAAATCTAAACTGATTCTAAAATTTGATGTTATTTCCAATATTTTTTGCTTTTGAACAATAAAATTAAAAAAAAATTTAAAAAAATTTAAAAAAAAATTAAAAAAAATGTTACGCTTTACTTTGTTGCATTATATATCAGCCACCCTGTATTTTAAGCAATAATTTGCAATAATAATAGATTGTGCTTATGTCTGTGCATAGTAACTGTAAGTGGGTGTGTATATATGTATGTGCGTATAATATTCATAATTAACTTACCTATCGATTGATATCGCCATCAGAGTAAATACCGATGCACTTATGCTCAATGTTGCTATGAATTGTGATACTTTACAGTAGAGTTCACCAAAAGGCCAATCATTGTGCAGCATATAAATGTAACTGAACG
Organism: Sarcophaga peregrina; assembly: GCA_014635995.1. Lineage (NCBI taxonomy): Eukaryota > Metazoa > Arthropoda > Insecta > Diptera > Sarcophagidae > Sarcophaga > Sarcophaga peregrina. The sequence goes on from CM025789.1 coordinate 17,481,002, forward strand.
TTACATTAAGGCTTGATACCATTGCATCTGCTATCGATAAATTAACTGGAAACAAAAATGAAAATAAACAGAAACTCAACATGCGTACATTCATTCATCATTATTAAGTTGGTTATGATGTTTGTTGGGTAATGAATTGCTATGAGCATTATTAAAATGAATTTAATGAACAGCAACAACAGCAACAACAACAAAAACAAAATAATTTAAAAGTAATTAAAATTATAACAACATAAACCAAAGATGGGACAGTGTACATTAGTTTATACATTATAAAGGGCTATCCATTTCGTGGTTTCATAAGTATGGTACTGGAATTCGACAACTGTTAAATTAAGTTGTGAAAGAAATTTTTTTCTTTTCATTTGAAAGGCTAATATTGGCAAAAATGTATCGCTTAACTATCACAAAATGCATAAAAATTATCAAAACCTTCTACAAAAATGGTGATTCTGCCACAACAGCCTTGTATCGTGCTTTAAAAGGAGATTATGGCAAGCAATTGGCAAAATTGTAAAGAAATTTGAAGAGACTGGAGTGGTCACAAATATTGAAAGGCCTGTGCATCATTGTTTCGCTCGTTCCGCTGAAAATATCGCTATTGTAAGTGAAAGTGTTGCCGAAGACCCGAATGTGTCGATTTCTCATCGTTCTCAGGAATTATATTGTCTTACGGCACATTATGGCGTATTTTGCATTTAGATCTACACTTACTTCCATATAGAGTCCAGCTCAGGCAACAACTGAAGCCAGCTGCCCATTCACAACGTCATATGTACATGGAATGGGTGCTTGCACAACAGGCGGTGGTCGGCAATTTTTCGGAGAAAATTTTCTGCAGCGATGAAGCATTTCATAACATTTCACATTCGGTGGGTATGTTAATAAACAAAATTGTCATAGTCCTGAGAGGGTTCTGAGAATCCTCAAGTAATTAAAAAGAGGCCATTACATCCAGAAAAAGTCACAGTTTGGTGCGCTCTTTGGCTTGAAGGTATGATTGGACCGTACTTCTTCGAAAACGACAATGAAACGACTGTCACTGTCAATTCGAAGCGTTATGGTCACATGATAACCGACTTTTTTTTGCCTGCTATTGAAGAATACGACTTGGAGAATATATGGTTTCAACAAGACGGTGCCACATGCCACACAACTCGAGTGAATATGGCTTTATTGCAAATGACATTTCCTGGCTGCGTAATTTCTCGTCGTGTCTGTATCAACTGGCCACCAAGATCATGCGATTTGACACCATTAGACTTTTTTTTGTGGGGCTACGCGAAAGACCGTGTTTATGTAGATAAACCTTCAACTCTTGAGCGCTTTAAAACCAACATTCGTCAAGTTAAGGCTGGGATACCACCCAATATGTGTCAAAGGGTGGGCGAAAATTACCTCAAAATAATCAATGCTTGCAACACTTTGCGTGGAGGTCATTTAAATGATGTAGTATTACATACAAACATAATTGGCCATTACAACCCTTCAGTCAGGATTACGACCTAGCTTCTCACACCACTTATGTTGTGGGCGTTAATTTTATACACGAGTGGCGGGACCTACAGTTTTGAAGTCGACTCCGAACGACAGATTTTTGAGAAACTTTTCATGGCAATTTTTACTCTCAGAGTCTTTGCCAGAAATCTGCTGAGAGGAAGCCGCCGAAGAAATATTTTTTCGTTTTGATGTCTGACCTGGGTTACGAACCCGTTTGTCTAATAAGCCAACACACTACCCACTAGACCACGGCGACTTCATGATGTAAAAAGGAAATATCTTGAAAAAAAATATTTTATATCGACGCCTCCGTTCTATAACATTCTAAGTCGAAAAAGTGTGTTTTAAGTTATGGGCTTTCAAAGTTTCCACGCGACGTAGGACTATATGTGTATTCTAAGCAGACTTTTCCCTATAACTTCGGAAAGGATGGGCACATCTTAACCAAATTTTGACATTTTGACAGTACTTAAGTTAGAGAACGTAGAACGTAGTTATTTAAAAATGTAAGAACATTAAAAACATTCTAAGTACCCTTTGACGTTATAGAATGAAGGCGCTTTATGGATGTGCTTTATTTACGTTTACTTTTGAAACCCTATAATGGATAACCGGTTAATTAAGATTTTCATTTTAAAGGTAACATCATTCAATTCAATCAAGCTTATTACTCCATCATCAATCATGAAATCACAGAAATAAAGATGTAATCAAGCTTTACTTGTACACTCCAACGTGCATAACATAATGTGGCTCTTGTTAATTGAAGATAGATCGCTGCATGGCATTTAAAATATTTAAACTACCACTTGAGGTAATGTAGGGCATAATAAAGCAACTCCATGGATATTAATTATGGTTTTAGTAACTGATTAAAAGGATTTTCAACAATAATCTCATTTACGTTATTGTAGTTGTTGTTGTTGTAATAAATTGCAGCAATAATAACATGTGATAATAAATAATAACCAGAGCATTATTAAACGGAACAAAGTATCCCATCTTCAGAAGACAACCAATTAAAGAGATTTAATTTTATGATATGGGTTTGCAATGAACCTCTCTATGGATTCAGATTGTTGTTATCAATGACCTACTAATAATGTGGTTGTTTTGAAGTCTACACGATCGATGGGTAATGTTTTGTAGCCTTCAAATAACCAGGTTCGGTTCCAGTTTAATAACAATAGGAGGCTGTTATTGTCGCCTAACTATGTGAAACACATATAAGAGGAAAGAAATCGATCTCCTACTGAGATCGTCTTGATTATTAAAGCGCTGTTATGAATCTAATAATGCTCTTTGTGATAATATTTATTTTTTTCCCATACATACATACATAATTGGCCATTACAACCCTTCAGTCAGGATTACGACCTAGCTTCTCACACCAATTATGTTGTGGGCATTAATTTTATACATGAGTGGCGGGACCTACAGTTTAAAGTCGACTCCGAACGACAGATTTTTGAGAAGCTTTTCATGGCAATTTTTGCTCTCAGAGTCTTTGCCAGAAATCTGCTGAGAGGAAGTCGCCGAAGAAATATTTTTTTCGTTTTGATGTCTAATCTGGGATTCGAACCCGGGCCTTTTGTCTAATAAGCCAACACACTACCCACTAGACCACGGCTTTTTCCCATACAGCACTTAAAAAGTAAGAATTTTATCTACACGGATCGTAGTTTTTATCAGAGAAACCTAATTATTGCTTTACATTACCAGCCCTGATTCTATAATTCTTTTTAGGAAATTTGTTCTGGCATTACTGCACATTAAGTCTCCATGGTCTAGTAGTTAGTGTGTTGGCTTATTAGACGTAAAGCCCAGGTTCGTATCCCAGATTAGACATCAAAATGAAAATATTAAAATATTTCTTAGGCGACTTCCTCTCAGCAGATTTCTGGCAAAAACTCTGGGAGTAATATTTGCCATGAAAAGCTTTTCAAAAAAAATCTGTCGCACGGAGTCGACTTTAAACTGTAGGTTCCGCCACTTATGTATAAAATTAACGCATACATCACGAGTGGTGTGAGAAGCTAGGACGTAATACAAGGGGTCAATTCGACCTCTGGGTACTGTACTTGTTACAATTGAACCTAAGCTAACCTAAACTTACTGCACATTACCAGTGCTGCCTAACCAATTATCGGTTTTTAAGTCTCAAGGTTTTCGAATTTTCTATTTGTTTTGTAAAGTGACTTTCGGTTAGAGGACGTGTACTTGTCAACTTGTGACAAGTACAGTACCCGGAAGTTGAATTAACTCATTGTACAGAGAGACTTTAAAAACAGAAAAAATAAAATTTGTTTTTAAGATTTCCCATGACGATTTTGTATTCGAAATTAAGCCGTTATTAGCAGCAAATTAAAGTCACTTTTTGATTTATGGGGGCGTATGATTTATTTTCAATAAAATTGTTCACATCTCTCATACGTTTGGTAGCAAAGTAAAGAGATCATGAATGGAGTAAGAAGGGAAGACTCTGCGGAATACGTGAATGTAATAGAGAGATATGTTAGGCTTCCTTTGCTTCATTTCTTTGGGCTGCTTGACCTATATTTTTACTGAAACTTACTCTCAGCTGTTTTACCATAGAAATAGGGATGAAGGAAGTAGAGTCCAATTTTTTTCTGATCTCAAGCGATTTATCTCAAGCATTTATTGCCTAATGAGATGGCTTCATATCTCTTCTCTACTTTTATCTTCTCTCTGTGTGTGTGTGTTTTTTTTATTTCATTAATTATCACTTTCTGTGTTGGTTTTTCTTTCGTTTATGTTTACGAATTGTTTTCTTTTCTAGTTGGTTAACCTATGAAATTGAAGGTACTCAGGAGGCCATTCTGGTCTCTATGTGGAGATTTATTTTCTGCTTTTAGCTCTGCAAACTTATTCGCTAACATATGATGGTGAGCTCATACCCCGGCATCTTGGGATTTTCGGCGTTTGCAAATACCCGGATGTCGTGCGACCTATTGTGTTTGTCTTAGAAAAGGGAAATGAAGGACTAAAAAATTTAAGCTAAAGAGAGTGAAAATAAACAAATTTGTTCTGGTAAATTTGTAGTAAAAAAATCTACTTTCTTTATCAGTCTTTTCACAATCCCGTAAAATAACGTTTCTTTGTTTAAACAAGTGCTATGCTAGTGTCCTTTTATAAGAAAATTTTTTTATGCTTGTGTACCTATAATCCCTTGTGACTATTTAATATAATCGTTGGGTATCATTCTCCACAACTGCATTTAATTATCGGTTGGCAACATGAATATGCTTTTGTGTGCAGATATGGTTCAGAGAGTTTATTTTTATTTCCTTTTTATTATTGTTGTTTTTGTTGTTATATATAGGGGTATATGTGTGTCAATTCCATAGACAAAATGCTTGTTAACATGATGACTCTGTATTGTTGCCATTAGTGTTTGGTTGGCTAGAGCTCTATGCTTTTGACAGCCTGTTAAGGTATTAATTTGATACTCTTGATACACGACCTGGCTGATGATATGGTTGGTAAATAATTAAAATTCCAAAAATCAGAGCTAAAGATAATTTAGTTTGTTTATTAATGGTTGTATTAATTACTTAAAAATTATGAAATAATAGGTCCGCCATCTAACGATTTTTTTCAACTAGTTCTTATGACATGAATGGTAACACTTAGCTCATGTCTGATTTGACAGATAATTGGTCTAATGACCAACCCTTCAGTCTGGATAATTCACCTAGTTTCTCACACCACTTATGTTGTGTGTGTTAATTTTATACATAAATGGCGGGACCTACAGTTTAAAGTCGACTCCAAACGACAGTTTTTTTTTTTTGAGAAACTTTTCATGGCAATTTTATTTACTCTCAGAGTTTTTGCCAGATAGCTGCTGAGAGGAAATAACAGATAATTAGTTTTATATTTCCGCTAAACGAATATGGTTATCTATACGCATTTTGGCTTCGCTAAGTGGCCTGCGATCGACTTACAGAAGATGCCGATTTTGGCAAAAAAATTATCTTTTCAGATGAAGATTATTTTGATCTTGGGGCGGGTATGAAAACAAGCAAAATTGTCACATTTGGGGCACAGAAAACCCGCACGCATACATTGAAAAGCCGAAGCACCCAAAACGAGTCATTGTTTAGTCCGCATTTTGGTTCGGATTTTGGTCCATGAGGCATAATTTGGCCATTTTTCTTCGAAAATAAGCAAGAAGTGTTCGTTACAGTCAATGGCGATCATTATCGGGCCATGTTGAACGAATTTTTGTTCACAAAAATTGAAGAGGACGATATTGGCAACATTTGGTTTCAACAGGACGGCGCTATGTGCCACACAGCCAAAGCTACACTCGATGTTTTGCGTATTGCTTTTGAAGATCGCATTATTAGCAGTCGAGCTAATGTTGTTTGGCCACCTCGAAGCTGGGATTTGATTCCGTTGGACTATTATTTGTGGAATGCCGTCAAAGATAAGTGTTGCACCGACAAGCCAAAGACAATTGACGCTTTAAAGGACAATATTCGTGAAGCCATTGTTGAAATACAGATGCACACAATCGATAATGTGCTTAAAAATTAGACCGATTGTGTAGGCTGCTGCATGGCCAGCTGAGGCAGCCATTTGGAAGGATTGTACTTTCAAATAAAAAAAGAAATTTGAAAAAATTTTCAGTAGTTTTTTTTTAAAGCATTTTCAAAACAAAAAAAGTTATTTGGCGGACACTTTATTTGAAAAGAATTGATTAAAAATTCATGGTTTTGGTTTTTACAGGCTTTTTCTAATTGATTAATACAGTTTGATGGAAATATTTCTTCAATTTCTTTAATTTTTTATACAATACTTTTTTTTTTAAATTGACGAGCTGTTAGAATATTAAGAAGAATTTTTGAATTTGAAATCCTCTTCAAGCTTTGAGATTAGTTTATAACTCAAATTTCCGTTTTAAAACTCTTTTTCAATTCTAAAAATTTCCTTTTACATGCTTAACGTCAAACCCCATCAGTTTGATTTTTCCAATCTATTCAACTTTTGTTCTGCAAATAAAACTTTCAATGAAACCTTGCCAATAAAATTACAGAAAAACTATGGAAATAAAAAAAAAAATGGAAAAATAAAAACCGCCTAGAGCTTACAAAAGCTTAAAGGGTTGTCGGTTATGCTGCCGTTCATTATTATTGTTTCATTAGAATTTTCTATTGCTTCCAAGCAAACAATCTCAAATAAATCTCTGAAAATGAAAATGAAAACATCCTGTAAACAATCGAATATTTTAGTTCCCTCCCCCCTGAAGCCATAAGTTTGAAACTGAAAATGTGCTAGAGATTCTAGGAATATGTGGCATGAAGTCTTTTTTTTTACAAAATGATTTAAATGAACGCTTGAATGAATGTTTGATTGAATGATGGAATACACAGATAATGGAGGTAAATATTGAAAGTAAAGAGAGCAAAGAAAAAAATGAAAGAGTTTAAATCAATAGAGATGCCTGTTATCTGTATTTGTAATACAAAGCTTGTGTAGTGGGTTAATATATATAGGGTGGGCAATCTATTGATTTAAATTTAAAGATTTATTTCAAAACTGTCATTCTATGCTGTCATAAAATTCATTATCTGACCTCCAGTGAACGCAATTAAACGATTTACGCTTAAGCAACGTTGGTATTTAGTGGACCAACGAATGAAGATTTTTTTCATCTTGGTGGATGCATCATGCGAAGTCGCCGTGGTCTAGTGGGTAGTGTGTTGGCTTATTAGACAAAAGGCCCGGGTTCGAATCCCAAGTCAGACATCAAAACAAAAAAATATTTCTTCGGCGACTTCCTCTCAGCAGATTTCTGGCAAAAGACTCTGACAGTAAAAATTGCCATGAAAAGCTTCTCAAAAATCTGTCGTTCGGAGTCGACTTTAAACTGTAGGTCCCGCCACGCATGTATAAAATTAACGCACACAGTATAAGTGGTGTGAGAAGCTAGGTCGTAATCCTGACGGAAGGGTTATAATGGCCAATTATGTATGGATGCATCAATGTAGTCGCCATGGTCTAGTAGGTACTGTGTTGCCTTATTAAACTGAAAGCCCGACTTCAAACCCCCAGCTCAGTCATCAAAAGGAAAATATGAAAATATTTCGTCGGCGACTTCCTCTCGGCAGATTTCTTGCAAAATCGTTGAGAGTAAATAAAATTGCTTCTACAAAATCTGTCGTTCGCAGTCGACTTTAAACTGTAGGTCCCGCCACTCATGTATAAAATTAACGCAGACAACATAAGTTATGTGAGAAGCTAGGTCGTAATCCTAACTGAAAGGTCGTAATGACCAATTATGTTTGTATGTATGGATGCGTTAATGACAAAAATTGCGGTATTTGGGGTCTTACAGAAGCCAATCCCCCCAATGTGAATACATGTTTGGTGTAACTTGTGGAGCGGAGGCATCATTGGATCATATTCCTTTGAAAATGAGGACGGCGCAACCATTACTATCAATGGAGGCACATATCGCTTCATGATCACCGATTTTTGTGTACTCACTTTTGTCAGACATCTCATCCCACAATCGATTTATTGCGTCAAACGTTTGAGGGCCGTTTAATGATGATGTCAAATGGTCCTGCCAAGAAGTTGCGTTTTGACACCGTTGAAATAGGTGGGTGCGTTAATGACAAAAATTACCGTATTTGGGGCTCATAAAACCCTTGAGTGGTGGTACAGTAGCCAATGCACTTATTACAATTGACTGTTTGGTGCGGATTGTGGAGACACCAGTCAATGGAGATACCTATTGCTTCATGATAACCGCAACTTGCCACACATCTCATATCACAATCGATTTATTGTGTCAAACGTTTGATGGCCGTTTAATTAGCCGAAATGCTAATGTCAAATGGACCGCCAAGAAGCTGCGATTTGACGCCGATGAAGTATTTTCTCTGGGGCGCCGTTAAAGAAAAGTGTTATGCCTACAAACCAGGGACAGAAACAATTGATCATTTGAAAACCAATATTCGTAATGCAATTGTCGAGATACGACTCCGTACACTCGACAATGTGCTCGTAAATATGTTCAATCGAGTGAAGTAGTGTGAGGCCTGCTCTGGCAGCCATATGAATGAAATAATATTCCATTTCTAAGCGGGAACCATTGTACTTCACAATAAAAACATTAATTTGGCAAACTTTCAAACTAATAAAGGAGACCATCCTTTACGAGGGTTGCCTTTTATATTTCGGGATTTGGCAACCCTAGTGTTGCAAGTAAAGCTTGACATTTTTCAGGTTATATGTACTCAGAAAGTTCTGACATACGAGCGCTATTTGTGTTTAAAGATTTATCTCACCCAAAAAATGGAATTAAATCGTCAAGGACCAGTTTTTAACAATATGGTATGGTGAATTCAACCGAGGTCGTAATTCACTTTAAGACGAAATTCGTGAAGGAAACCAATGATGCTGTGCGCTAGTGTGCTAACCGATATTGATCTTCATGTGACCTATTGTGATATTGAGACAACCTTAGGCATTAATGGGATCAGCATACATTCAATATTGCATTAACGTTTGACTTTCAAAAAAATTTGTTCGCGTTAGGTCCCACATAATTTGTCAATCGCTCAAAAGAAGACTGGTGTCGATTGGTCTAAAGAAATGCTTCAAAAATACGATCGCTGTACTTCGGAACATGTCTAGGACATCGTAACAGGTGATGAATCGTTGATTTACGCGTATGAGCCAGAAAGTAAACTTTATGTAGACTGTGTTTCAAGATGAGCCAAATCCAACAAAAGTTCCTTGCGCACGAAGCACTTCCAAGCAAATGACCGCGAGTTTTTTCGGAAAAACCGGACATGTCGCTATCGTACCACTAGAACAACGCAGAACAGTGGTATTCTGAGTGGTACTCAATCATTTGTTTGCCTGTTGTCTTCCAAGAAATCAGGAAAACCAACCGCCGAAGACGGATCACTCTTTACCACGACAATGCGAGCTCGAACACATCGGCAACTGCATTTTTGAGCACTCAAAACAACGATTTGATGAGTCATCGGCCGTATAGTCCTAACTTGGCACCGAATGACTTCTTTTTATTTCCGTACGTAAAAAATAAAATGAGAGGTCAACGTTTTTCGACTACTGAAGAAGCGGTTTATGCGTTCAGACTGCATATTTTGGAGATACCTCAATCAGAGCTGCAAAAGTGCTTCGACATTTGGTTCAAACGCATGCAAAATTGTATAGATCTTAATGGCGAATATTTTGAACAACAATAAACAACAAAAATTTCCTTATGAGCAAATGGATAAAGAAGACAGTTTAAGAATCGTGAGTAATTTTCAGATTTACAATAGTCGGAAGACTATTTTTAAGCATCTTATAATGCAAGCATGAATAATTGGCAGACTTAAAGCGTATGCCATAAACGGAACATTTTTAAGTGTTTATATACTATTTTAACACAGTGTAGGGATGCTTATGAACCTAACTGACCATCTTATCTTGTTTTATCTTGCTTGTTATATGAATAAAAGAGCATTTGCTTCAATCCTTATACCCTTAAGACCACTTACGGTCACATACTCCTATATGTATGACCTCTGGTGTGGAGAGTTTTTTATTGTTTACAGTTGTTGTTATTGTTGTTGTTACTTTAACAAAAGCAATAAATTTATTGTGTGTCAATCGTAAAGCATTAAAAATCTATTTCAAGAACTTTTTTTTAAATAAAAAAAATAAGAAAAATTGGAAATATTTTTTATATTGCAGCTGATGTATATAGCAGTGAGCATCAAAAGTAAATGTACATTTAAAAAAATGTACCTTAAAAAATTACCGTTATTTTTAGTTTTAAAATTGTTTCATTAGCAGTTTTTAATTTGAAACTTTGAAAGTTTAATTGAAAGAATAAAATAATTATTACATTTACAGTGAGCATCAAAAGTAAATGTACATTTAAAAAAATGTACCTTAAAAAATTACCGTTATTTTTAGTTTTAAAATTGTTTCATTAGCAGTTTTTAAAATTGCAAGAAAAAATAATTACTAAAAATTTCTAAAACATTGTTTAACTAGATAACCCGTGCGAATATTTCGCACTGTTAGTTGTAATTTTTGTAACATAAAATGAAAATAATTTTTAGAAATTTTATTAAAAGTATAGAAATATTTACATACATAAATATATATGTTTAAATGCTTAAGTGCCCAAACAAAAATATCTTTAAACGTACGCACTCGAGAAAAAGCCCCGTATAACTGCCCATGTGAAAATATCGGTTCTGGTAAATACAATCCTACCTTTTGAAGGGTTTGACCTCGTACATAGCAAAAGCAACTTTCACAGGGAATTGTTTTCGTGTCATTCGGAAAGACACAGTTGGATCAGAAGGTGTTAGGTTGATTCAGGGTATGAGTACAGTTTTATCAGTATGAATAATTTTTGCTGATATGATGTGCTCTCCCAAGTTTGTTACGATTCGCCTGGTACCATTTTTAATCCGCATTACTACACTTCATAAAACAAACAAACGGCATTATAGTAAATAGCGGTGTTGCCAGAATGGATTTTAATACATACTATATTATGTAGAACTGCATTACTATTAAGCAACCCTGTGTTACCAAACTTGGACAAAAACATATAATCATAATGACAACAGTATTATCATGCAGTTCTATATAAAATATAATTTTTATCAATGAAAATATTAATTTTTCAATTTCTAATTATTTTTCGCAATTAGTGTTAGATATAAGCTTTCAAATGAGATATCGTTCATTAAATTTGATGCGGTAGTATGGGAGATATTTGCAACCGACAAAAAAAGTGCTTTAGAAATATTATTTTTATCAATGAAAATATTAATTTTTTAATTTCTAATTATTTTTCGCCATTAGTGTTAGATATAAGCTTTAAAATAAGATATCATTCACTAAATTTGATGCAATGGTATGGGAGATATTTGTAACCGACAAAAAAAGTGCTTTAGAAATAATATTGTATATGATTGTTTTCGGGTACTTTCTTTAGTGATTGTTAGCATTGTATCCATTGTGTACGTTTTCCTTTGATACTCACTGTATTTCCACTTCCATTGCCGTATAAATTCACAATAGATTTGTAGTTTTCTTAAAGGACAAGACAAAAATAAGGAAAAAAGATTTTGTGTATATGCATGTCTATAGACCATAAACTATGGAATTGCATACAAATTGCCAACCCACTTGTTATTGACCAGAAATAGAACAGAAGTTGAAAAAGAAAAAAAGAAATGCTACCGGAAGCAGTTGAAAAACTATTTCAATTCAAAACTTTAGACAAGACTATGATGATGATGATGATGATGATGTTGACGATGATAAAGAAGCAGCAAAAAGTGAAAAAGAATGTGAAATAAAAATGACATGAGTATGTAACGTTAAGTAAAACGAACCACATGAATAGTTTCGTTTACGTTTTTTTTTCTTTGTTTGAAAAGAAAACTTATGACAATAACACATGTAATCTACGTTCATACGTTGTGGCTTATACGTTACGTACGTACGTATGTAGAGTATTTGTAGCACAACTTAGAAATAGTAAAAGTTTCAACAACAATAGCCATTAAAAAAGGGAAAATATTTTCATGTCATAGTTGACAAAAACTAAGTACATTTTATTGTTGTTGTTGGTTGCAAAAAAAAAAACCAAAAACAAAAACTAAATAGTAGCAAATAAATATACGACAAAATATCTTATAAAGAGCATAGTTTATGGATAATAACTTGCAATAAATTTTTTTTTCTGGAAGATTTTACATTAAAAATCACAGTTGCATTTACCAGAAATAAAGCGAAATAACTATGGGGGTTAGAGACACAGGAAAAGGAAAAGAAATATTAAAGATTTTAGAGAGTGTGTTCTCCTAAAGAAACATACAAATTGGCAAACATTTTCAATAGAAAAATCATTCATATGCTGCATACATACACGCACAATTGGTTATTACAACCCTTCAGTCAGGATTTCAACCTACACACTCTCACACCACTTATGTTGTGTGCGTTAATTTTACTTACTTGAGTGGCGAGTCTTACAGTTTAAAGTCAACTCCGAACGACAGATTCTTTTGAGAAGCTCTTCACACACATAACTGGTCATTACAACCCTTCAGTCAGGCTTATTGACCTAGTTTCTCACACTACTTATGTTGTGTGTATTAATTTTATACATAAGTGGCGGTACATACAGTTTAAAGTCGACTCCGAACGACAGATTTTTTTGAGAAGCTCTTCACACACATAACTGGTCATTACAACCCTTTAGTCAGGATTATTGACCTAGTTTCTCACACTACTTATGTTGTGTGTATTAATTTTATACATAAGTGGCGGTACCTACAGTTTAAAGTCGACTCCGAACGACAGATTTTTTTGAGAAGCTCTTGATCACAATTTTTTTTACTCGTCGAAGAACTATCATATATATTACTTTTAAAACACTTTTTTTGTTGGTTGCAAATATCTCCCATGCCTCCGCATCAAATTTAATGAATGATATCTTATTTTAAAGCTTATATCTAACACTAATGGCGAAAAATAATTAGAAATTGATAAATTAATATTTTCATTGATAAAAATTATATTTTATATAGAACTGCATGATAATACTGTTATCATTATGATTATATGTTTTTGTTCAAGTGTGGTAATACAGAGTCGCTTAATAGTAATGCCGTTCTACATAATATAGTATGTATTAAAATCCATTCTGGCAATACCGCTATTTACTATAATGCCATTTATTAAGTATAATGCATATTAAGTTGTAAAAAGCTGTTTTGGCAATACTTTGCAGTAGTTATTAGATCAAGTGCGATAAACAGGGTCGCTTAATTGTAATGCTATTCCACATAATAATATATAAAGTTTTTAAAACCATTTTGGTAATGTCGTTATGGTCATGGCATTGTTTGTTTTATGAAGTGTAGTAATACGGGTTAATAAATGGTACCAGGCTAATCGTAATAAACTTGGAAGAGCACATCATATCATACCGATAAAACTGTACTCATATTTACACCTTCTGATCCAACTGTGCCTTTCCGAATGACACGAAAATAATTCCCTGTGAAAGGGGTTTTTGCTATGATGATATACAAAGCACAAGGTCAAACCCTTCAAAAGGTAGGATTGCATTTACCAGAACCGGTCTTTTCACATGGGCAGTTATACGTGGGTTTTTCTCGAGTGCGTACGTTTAAATATATTTTTGTTTGTATTAAAGAGTCGTACTGGCAAAAAGTTAACGATGATCATGTCATTACGTCTAAAATTCTATTCAAAGAAGTATTATAAAATCAGTTAAACATATGTACGTATGTAAATATGTATGATGATATTATAATTTCTAATATTTTTATACTTTTAATAAAATTTCTATTAATTGTTTTCATTTTATGTTACAAAAATGACAACTAACGGTGCGAAATATTCGCATGGGTCATCTAGTTTTTTTTCATATTACGTTTTGACCTGGCATACGAACCCTGGCTTTTTTTTTATAAAAACCAACACTCAGGGGATGGCCCCTATTCATGCAGTGCATTGTGCAGGTTTGGGAAAATAGGTTATAGGAAGGAGGAAAGAGGGAGTAGTGTTTATGGACATTCGATTTAAATCTACCAATATCGTAAGTGACGGGAAAAACTCTCGCAGGAAGATCATTCCACAAGCGGGCAGTGCGGGCAAAAAATGAATTCTCCCTGTAATGCATTGTGCGGTTCACTGGGTAATCAACCACAAAAGGATGTGCTCTGCGAGAAGCTCGAGTATCACGTAAAAATATGTGATTATCGGGAACCAAGCCACTTATCTCTCGAGAACACCTCCCAATATAGTAGCGATAGAACAATGAAACACACGCCACATTGCCGCGATGCTCCAACGAATCAATAGAGTTGGCTACCCTACTGTCATTAATAAGCATCTTCGAACTCTTCTGTACGCGGTCGAGAAGCTTCAAAATAGACTTTGAAGCACCGGCCCATACATGAGAGCTGTACTCGCCTAATAAACCAACACACTACCTACTAGTCTACGGCGGCTATAAAACTCATTAGAATCCCTTTAAAAGCTAGAGAATCTATATGCTTCTAGAATGCCTTCATATAGAGAAATGTATACTAGCCTGCTGATAACTATTGAAGAAGTAAAAGTAATCGCGAGAAATCTTTATGGCTCCACAGGGCAATGTCTACGTTCAAATTAATTTAGTCTATGTAAACAAATACAAGGGTAACCTAAAGGTAAAATTTAAGAAATATTGGGTGATTATTTTCCGGCACTTTCAAAATGTTAACTAACGGGTGATTTTTTAACAGCTCACGCACGTTTCTTGTTTTGTTTTACTGTCAAACATCTACATTATCTTGGCGGTGAAGGTGGCAACCCTGTTGTTCTAGAAACTGTTAAAGTAAGCCTAAGATCTTCTTATTTGAAAATTGATTAACGATTTAAGAATTAACTTGATTAATTTCATTAATGCAAATGAAACAAATCAACGATATAATAATAAGAAGTTGAAAGACATGCTTCGTGACAGTCTTATGTTTTTAAAGCAAAGAAAAGGAATAAATAAATAAACACACACACTCATATATGCTATATTATCGGATGATTTTTTAGCTATTAACTTTTTGGCAACACTGGTTTAAACAGTTCACACACGTTTCGTATTTTGTTTCACTGTGAAACATCTTCAGTTTGGTCTATAATTTAAACATGAATCGTCTTACAAACGAAGAACGCTTGCAAATCATTGAATTTTATTATTAAAATGCGTTTAGCTTTAGGTCGCAGTGGTAGCTCTGATATCACAAAGCTCGCTTGAGCACTCATGGCGGCCCGTTGTGATGCCACGGGTGAAACGCAATCCCTGTACTAACCAAGTTCCACCAAATAAGGGAAAGGAAGAAGTTGATCAGCGCAAGGGCTGCACAATAAAAATGCGTGCTCTGTTAAGAAAGTTTATTGCGCGCTTCTTCCATTTTATTGTCAGTTTAATCGACCCACTGTAACGGCTATTCGGGCTATTGTGACTAAATTTCTTACCAAATTTACATTGTTGGGCATTAAACTACCAACATGCTTACGTAGAGTATGAACTGAAGAAAATATCGCAGCTGTATCGGCCATCCTCAGTAATTGGGCCTCTGTTACTCAATAATGCAGAAAATTTTGCGGAAGGATTTACGTGTGAAGCCTTTCAAAATACAGCTTTGGTGCAAGAATTGAAACCGAATGACCTACCGCAACGTAGAATTTTTGATGAATGGGCTCTTGGAAAGTTGACAGAAGATCCTCTTCTTTATTGAAAAATTGTGTTCAGCGACGAAACTCATTTTTGGCTCAATGGATACGTAAATAAGCAAAATTGTCGATTTTGGAGTGAAGATCAGCCAGAAACTGATGAAACTCTTTGATTTTCCTTTTGCGGTTAGAAGTCGCCGTGGTCTAGTGGGTAGTGTGTTGGCTTATTAGACAAAAGGCCCGGGTTCGTATCCTAGGTCAGACATCAAAACGAAAAAAATTTTCTTCGGCGACTT
>CM025789.1:17497565-17517009 GCA_014635995.1 Sarcophaga peregrina
AATAAAAAACTTTTGTAACAATGAGAATATTTTAATGTAAAATATTAAAAAACAAAAAGAATCCAATTTTACTGCTGTCAAAAAAATGTTTGCACACTTGATAAAATATTAAGACTTATGCAATTTTTTTAAATTTATAGTCCTAATATTTTGTGGGTTCACCTTGAGCTTCAATTAAAGCTTGCCGATGCCTTCTCATGGATTGAATAAGCTTCGGAATGTCATATTCTAATAGTATTTTTAGCTCAATCTTCTTTGATGAACTTTACCCAATCGATTTTATTTGTAAGCGATCTTTTCCCTAGATCTTTTCTTTAGATGAACTTATAAATTTTCGATAGGGTTAATATCAGGACTTGGGCAAGAGTATCAATAACTTTGGTGCAGTTATAAAGTAACCTGGAGTTACATAAATTTGATTTATTTTAATGATCATTATCTTGATAGTACTTGTGATTAAATTTATTCGGATTAACCGGGTCAATAAAATCAAATTTTCTGAAGCTGGCGGTCAGTTCATTTTATAAAATATCAAGATTTACTTTCTTAGTAATTATTTCATTCAAACACCAACTCCCTTGCTGGATATATAGCCGAATACCATTACAGACAGTTTTCCAAACTTTACTGTAGGAATAAGATTTTTATTTTCTAGTGCTTTCAGAGGCTTACGCCAAACTCTTTGCGGTCCGTCATGATAATAAAGCATTATTTTCGTCTCATTTGAGAAAATATCGTCGTCCCAGAAGTCCGGAGAAAGTGAAATGTATTCGGTGGCAAATCTTAATTCCTTTTCGACATTTTGTGCTGACAGCAAGAGTTTTTTTCCTAGTCATTCTTGAAGAATATTTGTGTTTTTGAAGAACATTTCCAATGGTTTCTTGGAAAACACGTAACCCAAAGTCTTTTTAAACTTGAAGAGCTAATCATCTCGCACTGGATTGTGGTCTATCATACACGGTTCTAATAATTTTTCTCTCAACTCGCTGCGTCATCTTTTTTGGACTGTCTGTAGATCCCTTTAAATCTAGCCCTCCTCCTTTTCATCATGGGATATAAAATTATATACAGTCCTGATGTTTAGGGAGAACATAACGACGATTTCCTTGGCAGATTTGCCTTTATAGTAGTTGAAATAGCCCAATTGTATAATATTTTTTGAAATTCGTTTCCCTGGCATTTTTGTATTCAAAAATAAGGACATTTGTTACATAAAAACGATTCCTTCGTTACTAAAACGTTATTTACCCCTTTCACATTCCATTTCATTTTTTACAAAAAACCCAAAATGCGCAACATTTTTGGGAAATAACGGCATATTTTTATAATTTTTTTTATTATCTTCATTCAATATGCAAAGATTTTTTGACACTTCTTAGATTGAGTAAATTTCTTTTGTTGTTGCTATTATTGTAATGTGTGTTACTATTAGGAAACTATTGGTGCCATATAGTCGTAGACAAGTACAGTTATAGAATGAGTGCAAAAATAAAAAAATATATAAAGAATTTGTTGTTGAAATTCTTGAATGAAGATCAAATTTTACATTTTTTTTTGGTCTGTGCAAAGATTTTTTTGACAAACTGTATATTAAAAGCTACCGTATTACTACACTTCATAAAACAAACAATGCCATGACAATAACGACATTACCAAAATGGCTTTTAAACTTTATATATTATTATGTGGAATAGCATTACAATTAAGCGACCCTGTTTATCGCACTTGATCTAACAACTATCAACTGCATTACTATTAAACGTCCCTGTATTAGCACACTTGAACAAAAACATATAATCATAACGACAACAGTATTATCTTGCAATTCTATATAAAATATAATTTTTATCAATGAAAATATTAATTTTTCAATTTCTAATTATTTTTCGCAATTAGTGTTAGATATAAGCTTTAAAATGAGATATCATTCATTAAATTTGATGCGGTGGTATGGAAGATATTTGCAACCGACAAAAAAAACGTGCTTTAGAAATAATATATATGATTATTCACAAATTCAAAACTAAAGTCTGTACACAACCGCTTTTTTTCTGATTGCCTACTTTTGACATTTCTAACAAGTGGAATTGGCATAAGAAAACCAAAAAAAAACTCAATTCTTACGTTTTTACTCAAAAAAGATTGCCACATGTGTTATAAAAACCAAATGTTCTCAAATGAACAGATATTTTGAGTCACTTGTGGTATGAAAACAAACCAATAATTTATTTTTTTTTTAATTTATTTTTTTCATAGTTTTTTTTTAAGTTTTTCTATAAATTCTTTACAAACATGTCCATGGGGTTCTAATATGAATTTCTTTTTTTCTTGCTGATAATCCCACAAACATAATTAAATCTTTAAAGAGCATTAATATTGGAATATAATTCTGTGTCTTTCTCTCTAATAGTGTGGTTGATTTTAATTTAAACCATTTTAAAGGACTTTAAAAACATGGTCGTTTTAAGCTATAAAAACTATTAGGCCACAGCACGTATAATTTGTAACTTAACATTGCCAAAAAACGTTGTCCTGATACATAAATACACACACATACACACACACACACGCAATATTGACGATTTTTTTGTTGGATTTATTTTTTAATATTTAAACAATTGATTGACCATGTTAAAGCTCTTGTCAAATTTTGATTCACTTGTCAATTCATTTTGCGATGACAAAAAAAAAGTGTTTCCTCATTTGATTGAATATTTAAAATTCTTGTCACAACCAGAGTTTAAATACCTTTGAAAATATATGCCAATTGATTATTCGTATATTTTTTTAAATTCCAAATTTTTTCTTTCCTTCCCTTTTATTTGATAGAAAATTTCGTATTTTTTTTTGCGTCAAACGCTTGCTGTATACGGTGGAAGAAAATAAACCAACATCCGCAACAACGACATACATTTGACGGTTACACCTTTTTGCTGTTTCAGCATTTTACATGTTCACATACACTCACACACACATACACATACACATACACATATCGACCGATATTTGGAATTCAGTTTTTTTTTTTTTTAAATTTAAAAACGCCTTTTTACAACTGTGGTACGTTAAAAATAATGTTTTATTGGGGGAAAAAAGGGGCAAAAAGCAGGACGTGACATTTAAATGCCCTACAGTTGATATTTTAAAGGAATTCTAAGTGATTGAAAAGCAAGGAATTTTAAAGATGCACCTCTGACTTGTTTGATTTACTTTGTATGATTGAACAGGATTTCACGCGAATTAATTTTTATAAAAAATTTAAAAATTTGCACTCATAAGGTTGCACTCATAATGTTTTAATGAAAGCAAAAGCGCAAAATAAAATTCCTTATAACGTTTCCTTTATTTGCCAGAGTACTTACTGCAGCAATAGAAAATGAGGAAAGAGTCACATAAATACCAAAAAATATTTCCAGACCAACATCTACTAAGGATTTGTCAACCAATCGCAACTACTAAATAAGGAACGACAACCAATCGCTTCCACGAAGCTTATAATGTACGACCTCTCCCACTAATCTGCAACAATAGAAAATACTGATTCCGTTGAGTGCAATGATTTTATACCCTTTTAAATATAGGTTCTTCCCCAGTATTTATCACAGCAGGCGCAGCTATTTCAAATTCAATTTTAGCTTCAACGAAACAGTATTCTTCCATTGCAGGGTTGCATTAAACTATTTATAAGGTTGTATTTTAAGAAAGTCAGACATGCTAGTGACGTACAATTCAATAGTAATAGGTATAATAATAATAACATTTAACTTATATAGAAGAGATCAGCAATGAGTATTCAAAACAATGAGTAGATTCGAGTCATACTTATAATTTCTGATACTTATACGCATTCAAACTTAAGTTAATATGATACTCATACTACTCATACTCAAAATTGGAAGTATGTACTCATCGTATTCATACTTAACAATACTCATGATGTTATTGACTTCGACTCGTCTCTACTTAACATTTACACGAATCACGAAATAAATATGATTCGCGTACGAACACTACTATACTCACAAGAAGATTGTGTGTATGCTTTGCTTGTTGTCTTTGGCTTTCCTTTCTTCTTTGTTTGTATGTGCAACAACAACAAAGGCTGAAAATTTTAATGAATGATTCGAGTCACTCGAATCACTTATAATTATTATAAGCATTTTGCTAAATTTATGAATCAGTATGAGTAGGCGTATGAATCAAACATATTTCGAATGTTGTCAGTTTGATGTCAACATACTCATACTCATTGCAACCTAAACTTATAAATCAATGTTATAGCGAGTACGAATGAATAAGAGTAGTTCAATTTAAATTCTATTGATTCACTCATACTCAAAATTGCATGAGTGCTTATAAGGAGCGATAAGACCATTCATTGCTGATCTCTGTTACATATATATAAAATATAAAAATCAATATAGTAGCGAGTACGAATGAATAAGAGTAGTTCAATTTATATTTGGTTGATTCACTCATATTCAAAATTGCATGAGTGCTTATGAGTAGCGGAAAGACGATTCATTGCTGATCTCTGTTACATATATATAAAATATGAAATTTTTAATATAAGTGAATCAACAATATTGAAATTTAACTATGTACACTGTTTCCGATTCATTCATACTCACTACAATTTTGATTATATTATATACTCATTGCAACGTGTATGCATACAACGTTGACATCAAATTCATGCCATTCGAAATAAGTATGATTCATAAGCCTAGTCATTTAGATTCATAACATTAGAAAAATACTTACAGTACAGAAATGATTCGAGTTCGATTCGAATCACTGATGAAAATTTACAGTCTTAGTTGTTGTTGCATTTAGGAAAAAAGACGGATAAGCAGAACAAACAGAGCAGCAAGCTTCAAGCAGAGCAAACACACAACCTTCTAGTAAATATTTTAGTTTTCGTACATGAATCGGTCGCCGTGGTAGTAGGTAGTGTGCTGGCTTATTAGACTTAAAGCCAGGGTTCGAGTCCCCGGCCAGACATTAAAATAAAAATACAAAAAGTATTTTTTCGGCGATTTCTTCTCAGCAGATTTCTGGCAAAAACTCTGAGAGTAAAAATAAAATTGCCATGAAAAGTTTCTCAAAAATCTGTCGTTCGGAGGCGACTTTAAACTGTAGGTCCCGCCACTTATGTATAAAATTAACATACACAACATAAGTAGTGTGAGAAACTAGGTTAATAATCCTGACTGAAGGGTTGTAATGACCAATTATGAATGTATGTACATGAATCATACTTATTTTGAGCATCATACGTGCTTTTAAGTATGAAAGTATGATGAGTACTTCAAACTTTGAATATGAGCAGAATTTCCATTATTTTAAAATAGAAATAAATGCGCATCGCTCTAAGCTATTCAATACCTAACTCAGAATTATCGATAGCATTTAATTGAAATCATTTTTGTGTCTGTTAGGCTTTCATAAAATTCATGCCAGTGGAAGTTTTTTTTTTGCTTTAAAGCTACGCGGCTTTTTATTTGTATCAAATACGGAAAAGAGAAAAACCATATCAACATCAATAAACACGTAGTAAAACAAGAGAAATATCGATAACTTTTTAACTTCCAGAAAGAAAAAAAAATATTTTTTTGAGAATATTTTTCGTATTAAATTTCGAATGTGTTCGAAAGTGTTTTTGTCCATACAACTGGAGGTCTATTTGATTGTTTGAAAAGGTAATTTTTACTATTTTTTCTAGCGGCATAAATGCTATTTTAGGTTACTATTTTCCTCTTTTTTTTATTTGCATTGCTGTATATTAGCCAAATGGGTTGAACAAATAAAATACAATCCAAAAAAACACACAAAAAAAATTTTCAAATTCTCTAACCACCTGATCAGAAAGTATCAAAACAAAAAGAGCGAACAAACCACCACCATTCAAACCAAACTAACCCAACAAACATTATTCACCTTCAAACAACAGCAGGAGCAACAGTAGCAGTAGCTGGCAATGGTGTTGAAGGCATTGTGTAATGTTGTTGGTGTGGAAATTTATTTTCTTTCATTTTTTTTCGATTCCATATATTCACAGATACAGTTTGTATATTCGCACTTAATAAAGGCAAATAATATCGAATGGGGAAAAAATAAAATCGAAAATAGCGGCTTTCGAACAAAAAACAAAACGAATTTAAAAGTGAAAAGTACTTGCATACCTGTCATCCCCAAATGATTTGAAATAAATAATACGTACTCATGTATGTATGCACAGAACAGAAAAAAACTCGAATATTTTATACGTGCTTTAACTGCCATTGTATCTGTTTTTAGCAGTTGAAAGTCTTTAAACATGTTTTTTGTTCGCTAAGATACACTGTTTCCTTCAGTAATAGGTTAGGTTAGGTCGGAATGGTAGCTCTGATATTACAAAGCTTACTTGAGCATGCATAGCGGCCCATTGTGATACCACGGTTGAACGCGGGTCCCTGTATTAATCAAGTTCCACATGTCCTGAAAAAGACCCTGCGCCAACTACACCGGTATAAGCCTTCTCCCTATCGCATATAAGGTTCTTACAGGCGTATAGTGTTAACGCCTGAAGACCCACGAAAGTCAAGGCGACACACATCATCTTTTTGTCGACTATAAGGCTGCTTTCGATAGCCCCATAAGGGATCGTGTTTTTGCCGCAATGTCTGAGCTCGGTATATCTGCGAAGCTGATAAGGCTATGCAGAATGACGTTGAGCAATTCCTGCAGCTCCGTCAAGGTAGGAATGGTCCTCTCCGAACCTTTTGATACCGTGCGAGGTTTCAGACAAGGCGATCCCTTATCATGCAACCTCTTCAACTTCGTCATGAAGAGTGTTCTGGGAAAGGCGGGAGTGCATCGCAATGGCACTATTTTTCAAAAAAGTTTCCAATTGCTTGCGCACGCTAACGACATCGACATCATAGGGCGTACCAAACGAGATGTCACTGCTGCCTTTAGTGCTATTGAACGGGAGTCTAAGAAGATGGGTTTGGCAGTAAATGAGGGCAAAACGAAGTATAGCTATCGACAAGTGGAGCCGTGCGGCGTATTGATTCACAAATTACGGCCGATAACTATACTTTTGATACAGTCAAGGAATTCATTTATCTTGGTTCCGCCGTTACCACTGAAAATGGTGTCAGTCTGCAGATCAAGCGCAGGATTACTCTTGCCAACAGATGCTATTATGGTCTCAATAAGCAATTGAGTAGCAGAGACCTCTCTCGTAAGACGAAACTAATATTCTACAAGACGCTCACCATTCCCGTGCTTCTTTATGGCGCAGAAGTATGCTGATGCAGCTGCCTTGAGAGTATTCGAGAGAAAAGTCCTACGTAAGATCTTGGGTCCAGTGCAAGTTGGCGATGATTTTCGCATCCGAATCAACAGTATGAGCTCCTCAACGACATGGACGTTGTACAGCGTATTAATATCCAGCGGCTGCGCTGGCTCGGCTATGTCGTTCGAATGGAGGAGGATGCTCCGGCGAGACGAGGATTTGATGCGGAGATCTGCGGAAGTCGGCGAAGAGGATGACCTTGTATCCATTGGAAGGACCAAATCGAGGAAGCCCTGTCATCGATTGGTGTGACCAACTGGCGTAGGCGCGCTAGAAGCAGAGGCGTCTGGAAGGATGTGTTACGGCAGGCCGAAATCCGTTAATCGGGTTGTTATGGCCAATTAAGTAAGTAAGTAATACAAAATTTTTCATTGACACGCTTTAAAATCAATAATCTGATAAAGCCTTCTCCTCCTTATGGATCTCTTCAATTGTTTGAATTCGGCTCATACATCCATACATATAAGTGGGTAGGAGGGCAATTACTTACAACAGTTATAACATTCACACATACATAATGCGTGATTACAAGTCTTCAGTTAGGATTACAACCTAACTTCTCACCACCACTTATGTTTTGTGTGCGTTAATTTTATGCATAAGTGTCTGGACTCACGCTTAAAAGACGATTTCGAACGCCAAATTCTTTTAGGAAACTTTTCACGGTAATTTTATTTTATTTACAGAATTTTTGCCAGAAATCTGTTGCGAGGCAAAAGCCAAAGAAATATTTTTTCTTTTTTCATTTTATTCGAAAAGTCTGATCTGGGTTTGAACCGTGTAATTACGTCTAATAAGCCACACTACCTCTTAGGCTACGGCGATTTCTATCAAACAATCCTTGATTTTTTCAAATTTGTAAACGAATTGACATAATAACCTGACACAATAACCTTTAAGCATGGCCACTGTGATCAAGATGACATTACGATCAAGTGGAGATTCAAGTGTGTCAAGTAGTATTCCTCATTGACCCAGGATAGGTTGGCGTCCCGAAAGAATTTCCGCCTATTGGCAAATTTAACTCTGGTAAGTGGGATACATAAGTCGTTTGATGAGAATTCCGGAAGGATTTTCCAGACAAGTGAGACACTGAAGCGCTCAAAAAGAACGTTGAGACAGCGGCAACATTCCCTAACGATCCTGTAGTTAAGCATAACTCACGATTTTTTTTTTTTTTTTTTACGCCGAGGAGGGGCAAATGTACCTAACCGCACCATAGAGGAAGTCGTCACGTCCTCCGTGTGTGGGGTCCTCACCCACTAAATGCCCCCCTCGTACCGTGGACTGTTGAGTCCACTCCGGAACTACGGTGGTATTACTTCGGAGTGGAGTCCTTTTTGGCCCTTTGGCCACCTTCATGCTCACATCCGCGTCCGGACTGCGGAATGAAGGTTGGGGAGACTTCTGATTGTCTCCACTATTCCTTCCGTCCAAGCTCCCGACTGGGATCTCGTTTGACACGTGAGCTAGTGTCATCTATGCCGGCGTACCCGCCTGCTCCGCAGCCTCCAGATCTCTCTTCTTCAGTCTCAGAATGCGCTCCACATAATTGGGCCACTGAGGCCCAATTCTTTCTGCTCGCAATCATAACCCCGACAATGTTAGCGGCCGTTATCGTTCCGATCATAGACGTCAGTGCAGAGCGATAGCTCTGCCAGCGTGCACATTCGAAGATAATGTGTTCCGCATCACCTATTACCTCCCCTTCTTCGTAAAGGCAGTAAAGGGAGGTGGTTTTGCCCATTCTGTTGAGATATTTCCTCAAATATCCGTGGCCCGATAGCATCTGTGTAACATAAAAATTTACTTCACCAAATTTCCGACAGATCCATGGCTTTATTTCCGGAATGAGTCTCGCCGTCCACCTTCCTCTATCCTCGTCGTTCCATCGTCGTTGCCATTCTAAAATGGTGTTTTCCCTGAAGTGACCGGTTATGTGGTTTCCAGCCGATTTCGCCTTATAAATCTTCATCCGCTCTGCTGCCAGTAGATCGACAGGGATTGTACCGGCTATCATAACTCACGATAGAGCTCTTATAGCAGCCTGACTATACGAGAACATTGAGATTTGGGTGCAAGGAGCATCCTTAAAGAGAACCCATTGAGCAACCCGGCAGATGACCATTACTTCGTCTTGAATATCATCAAGCACAGCGTCAATTTGTTCACAAATTTTAATAAATCAAGGATTATTCGATTAAAGTCGCCGTAATCTAGTAGGTAGTCTGACTTACTAGACGTAAGACCACATTTCAAACCCCAGGTCAGATATCGTCAGTAAAACGAAAGTAAAAAAAAATATTTCTTCGGCAACTCCCTCTCAGTAGATTTATGTTAAAAACTCTGAAAGTGAAATAAAATTGTCGTGAAAAGTTTCTGAAAAATTCTGTCGTAGGTCTGGTCAGTCATGCTATAAAATTAACACCCTCTGCAGCATAAGTGGTGTAAGAAACTAGGTTGTAATCCTGGCTAAAAAGACATAATGAGTGATTATGTATGTATGGATTTGCTTTTCCTCTAAATGATTTCATATTTTCTAAAGAAAAAAAAATTGCTAAAGAAATATACAAAAAACACAATCAATCAATCAATAAATTTTTCTGATTAAATTAAAAATCTTTCAATTGTTTTAAACGAAATACTCTCAATATCCACTGTTTACATGATGGTACTGTGAGCAATGTGATTGAAAGCAGGTATTTGGTATCTTTTTTTCCTATTTTTTTTCGGTTCTTTAATAAAATGTACACAAATTCCAATCATATTGATGAAATATTGTGTAACTACAAGATCTTTCAAGTTCAAGTGCCATAAATCCAAGGATTTGTAAAGGGTTTGCGGGTGAAAGTAAAAATTCTAAAATTTCTGTTTGGCAACTTGCATGTATCCATAGGCACTGAGTTTATTGTATATTTCTGCGAATTTCAAACTTGAAAGACCCTATTTGGAATATATGTGTGTGTGTGTATTTATTTTTGTTTTATTATTTTAATTGTTATTTTTATTCCCGAATAAAACAGAATTTTATTAATTTTTTTTAAAGCATATTCCCACAGAGTTGTTGTTATGGCATTTAACCAGTTTGGTTTCAAGGTTTTTTTTTCTGTTTTTGTTAGGAAGGCTGCCATTTATATTTGTGGAAGAGACATATTAAACCCAGTATATGGGTTTAATGAATATCGATTTCCCGGACACAGCTTCTTCTCTCTGCCTTATTGCTTCTTGTATTTTTCTTAAAGGTTTTGAAGAAATTCCTATAATTTCTTCGATTCTTCACTTTAGGTTAGGTTAGGTTAGAGGACGTGTACTTGTCAATTCTGAGAAGTACAGTACTCGGTGGTCGAATTGACCCATTGTACTACGCTTCTCACACCACGCCTAGCTTCTCACACCACTTATGTGGTGTACGCTAATTTTATACATGAGTGGCGGGACCTACAGTTTAAAGTCGACTCCGAACGACACATTTTTTGAGAAGCATTCCATGGCAATTTTTTACACTCAGAGTTTTTGCCAGAAATCTGCTGAGAGGAAGTCACCGAAAAATTATTTTAAAAATTTCGTTTTGATGTCTGACCTGGGATTCGAACTCGGATCTTTTGTCTAATAAGCCAACACACTACCTACTAGACCACGGCGGCCTCAAAACTTCACTTCATTTTATTACTTACTTAATTAACCGATTAACGATTTTCTCAAAAAATTTGTCGTTCGAAGTAGAGTTCAAACAGTAGATCCCGCCACTCATTAATAAAATTAACACACACGCACATCATGGGTGATGTGATTAGCTAGGTTTTAGTCCCCACTAAAGAGTTGTAATGACCAATCATGTATGTATCAGTGATTAGCAATGAATCGTATTTCCGCCACTCATTAGCACTCATGCAATTTTGAGTATGAATGAATTAACAGAATTGAAATTCAATTACTCTGATTCATTCGTACTCGCTACAACAATGATTTATAAGTTGAAGGCTGTAATTAGTATGAGTACTACGTTGACATCAAACTCACAATATTCGAAATATGTTCGAGTCATACGCCTACTCATTCTGATTCATAAATTTATAAAAATTCTTATAATACTTATATGTGATTCGAGTGGCTCAAATCATTCATTAAAATTTACAGCCTTTGTTGTTGTTGCATATACAAACAAAGAAGAAAGGAAAGACAAAGACAACAAGCAAAGCATTCACACCATCTTCATGTGATTATTGCAGTGATCGTACACGAATCATAGTTATTTTGTTGTTCGTGGAAATGTTAAGTAGAGACCAAGAGCCGAAGTAAATAACATCGTGCGTATTGTTAAGTATGAATACGATGAGTACATACTTCTAACTTTGAGTATGAGTAGTATGAGTATCATATTAAAATAAGTATGAATGGGTATAAGTATCAGAAATTATAAGTATGACGCGAATCTACTCATCGTTTTGAATACTTATTGCTGATCTATGGTATGTATGCCTGCGATATTCTGTTCCCGGACGTAGTCAGTGATAATCGTAACTACTGAAAACAAAAAATGCTCTGAAGAAAGGGATTATCGTCTTACAAAATCAAAGTCGTTTCTCGTCAGTTGATTAAAGTGTAATTAAAAAAAAATCTATCTAATCGATTGAAAACTTGAAAATAAACTGCGTAAATATATAATTGGTCATTGCACTTTGGTACATTAACGACCACTACAGTGCTTTCCAGTTGCAGGTCTCGGCTATTTCGAAAGTGACGATAATCTCCTATCGTATTCTGATAGGCAAACTGCGTTCAAATCTCTCTCCCATAAACACCAACTCGAAGGTCGTTTTCGTTTATAAATACTAAGGATATATTACGTAAATGATCTACTACTACAGATCAACGATTTACAGTAAGACCCCGCTTAACGCTGCCCTGCTTAATGCTGGTCCTCCACAAACCACAAGTGGTGCACTATATAGCGACAGTGTATACTATGTATCTTTTTCAACGCTTTTTTGTTAGTCTGTTCAGAAAACCGCCGCAGAAATATTTTTTCATATTTTGTTTTGTTGGAGATGTCTGACCAGGGGTTTGAGTTGTAGCCTAATGGCTAATAAGTCAACACATGATCTACTAGACTCCAACGACTACAATGGTTTTATGGCTATTAAAATTTGATCAGAATTAATGGTAGAGATTGAATTGAAATGTTTATCTTTCTATGGACACTTACCCGTATCATGTTTCATATTTCGTTTTGTGCGACATGTTTGCCTCACGACCTGTTTGCCCTTGACCTCACGTCTAATAAGCCAACACACTACCTACTAGACTACAAATCAGAGATTAACAATGAGTACTTAAAACAATGAGTAGAATCGAATCATGTTCATAATTTCGGATATTTAGACGTATTCATACTTATTTTAACATCATGGAACTTCTTACTCATATTCAATGATGAATACTTCACATCATACTTCATACTTAACAACACGTATGATGTTGTTGTTGACTTCGACTCAACATATGCACGAACCACAAAATAAGCATGAGTCGTGTACGAACACTAAAATACTCACCAGAAGGTTGTGTGTTTGCTTTGCTTGCTGCTCTCTCTTTTGTGCTGCTCTATTTATAAGACCGTAAATTTAATGATGATAATGACTCGAGTCACTGAAGGTAAGTAAATTCAGAGGAGATCCCACGATCTGCAACATACAAGTAGCAGCCTACGTATTACTGCTACTAAAAAATGTTGCTTTTTTCACTGCCGCTAGTTTCATACGGCTTTATTTAATTTGTTTTTTATGTTTTTTAATTTCAAATAGTTACGATGTTTTTTTAAAGCCGTTACTAGTGGATTTTAAATGGAAAATAAGGAAAGGAAAGCAAAGTATAAAAGGGAAAGGTAAAGGGAATGAAGGGAACATTTGGAAATAAATTCTGATGATTGCCATTAATTATAATTTTATGCTTATGAATTTCTATACACATACACAACGTTTATTTATATTTATTTACCGTATTTATAAACCAAAAAAAAAACACGATTTTTTTTACCATTTTTTCGCATAATTTTCCATATTTTTTTCTGTTTATTTTTGTTCGTTTTTATTTTCAGCAAAAAATGAACAAAAAGCAGAAAAATCCACTGCTCGTGGTTTTTCCACAATGTCTGCTTTAATAATGCACAGTTTTTAGAGCTGATTTTTCAAAGAAAAAAAAACCCAATGAATGAATGACTGACTGAGTGTATAAAACGTCTGATTTTTAATATGTACAGTGAGTGTCAAAAGAAAATGAACATTAAAACAATTTATACATTAAAAAATTTGTGTTCTTATTTTTATTTTAAAATTGTTTCATTGCTAGCTTTTTAAAATTAAAACCAAAATTTAAATTTTGAAGTCATTCAGCAATACTGAAATTTAACTACAGTAGCGAGCACAGAAAATGCAACGTTGGGTAAAATTATCTTTGTGTTATTAATCCCTACAGTTATAGATACCTATTATCAATAACATTATGTAAATATTTTTAATTAATGTGATATTATTTTGTCATTTATTAAAAAGAGTGCAAATTTCATGGGAGCAATAAAAATGCAACAGCATAAATTTTAATGTGTTTATTTAAATTAAATAGTAATTCTTATAAAAAAAAAAATCTTAAAATTAATATTTAGTGGCCTAGCCCTTATTTTTTATGACTTCTTGCAACCTAGAAGGCATAGAGTCGACTAAAGCTATTAATGTGTTAATGGATATTTTCTCCCATTCACTTTTCAAAATTTCTTCTAATTGCCTCTTATTTGACGGATGTTTCCTCTTATCTTCCCGATCTAATAGCTCCCATAGATTTTCTATGGAGTTTAGATCGGGAGACTGTGATGGCTAATCCAAAACATTGACATCATTGTCGCTTAAAAAGTTTCGAGCTAAGCGACTTGAGTGCTTTGGATCGTTATCCTGTTGGAATATGCTACCACGAGGCATTTTTTCCCACAGATGAGGAAGCATGTGTTCTCCAAGGATTTCACAGTACTTCTTGGCGTCCATTTTTCCTTCGATTTGAGTTAAGGGACCTACCCCATCACGGGAAAACGCACCTGTAAATACGTGACGTAAAATCAATAATTTTTTTTAAACATATCCTTCCTTACCCCGCACAATTATTGATCCACCGCCATGTTTTACGGTTGGAAGTTGATATCTTGGAGAATATCTCTGTCCAGGCGGTCTTCGAACAAAATTTATCCCATCGAAGCCAAACAAATTAAATTTGCTTTCATCGCTCCACAAGACTTTAGCCCATTGTTCATTTGACCAATCCTTGTAACGTTTTGCAAATTCCAGGCGCTTCTTTTTATTGATTGCACTGATGAGAGGTTTCTTTGCGGGTCGTCTCGCATGCAAATTAGCCTCTTTCAACCTACGGCGAACAGTGTGAACGCCTATAGAGACTCCCATTTGCTCATTTGCGAAATTAGCAACGTCCACTGCGGTCTTTCGTGGATCTTTTTTAACCAGTGCAATCATCTGGCGGTCTTGGCGAGAGGTAGTTTTTCGAGGATTACCACTACCTGGTTTCCTTTCCACACTATTTCTCAAGGAAAATCGAGATTTAATCCGACATACGGTTGATTGATTTACACCAAAGAGGTGTCCAACTTCACGCATGGATTTTCCTTCTTCTAAGGCTTTAATGATTGCAGTTTTGCTGTCAGCTGAGAGCTGAGAGCTGCTTCTATTACAAAACACATGTTATTATAACTTATTTAAGAAATTTTCAATTATAATTAAATAAATAACTTAATTTAACTATTTTTTGTTATTATGTTGCATTTTTTTTGCTCGCTAAAAATTTGCACTTTTTTCACTAATTCAAAAATATTTAACTTTTTAAAGCAGAATTTGGAATAAACTGTGGTTACTTTGAAAACTTATAATTGAAAGAATTAACAGCAAAAGAAAATAGATAAATTAGTTACCGTTATTTTGAAACAGATCTTATTAAAGATCATATGGCACAGTGTTGCATTTTTTGTGCTCGCTACTGTATGTACTCAGTGTCTGATTCATTCGTACTCATCACTACAACGTTGATTTTTAAGTTGCAAGTTGCAATGAATAGACGTACAACGTTGACATCAAACTCATACCATTTGAAATATATTTGATTCATAAGCCTCATACTCTTTTAGTTTCATAAATTTATAAAAATACTCTTCTAATAGTTAAAAATGTGAGAGTGTAAGAGTGTCTTGAATTATTCATAAAAATTTACAGTCTTAGTTACCATATCTTCAAATATTTGAGAAAAAATCGTCAAAGACTTTCATTGAAATCGTAAAAAAATTCGTCAGAAATAATAAATAAATAAGTTGAAAGGTTTTTAAAAACAGAAACATATCGCTCCTTTATTGCAACATAGTCGTATCACAAAAAAACTTGAACTTGGCAAAATGCGATTTAAGTTTTCAAGACATAAGTTCTATGATCTAATTGCCGCAAACACTTTTTGCTATAACTTCGGTTCAGCTTGGGATATAAAACTGATATTTTTTCCAATATGTACAGAAGGTCTAAAAGAGCAGTTTTGCTTAAGTAACTACAAATTTTTAATTTTTTGAGATATACGACTATGTTGCAGTAAAGGAGCGATATGAACTCAATGTTAAGCAGCAATAATATTTTGTCATCTATAACCATGTACGGTGTAAATATTAGGGAGTCAGAAGATCTTGAAAACTGATACATTTTCAGTATATTGGTCTCTTAAGACGGTGGAATAAATATGTATTTTACTTCATCCGATCTACTTATCATTTACACCGACCGAGAATGGAATACAACTCTCATGTATGGGTTGGTCCTTAATTTTGAGGCTTCTGGGCCGTTTCCAGGAGAGGCCGTAGTAGCTCTTTAATCACGATAGTGTGTCTAACTCTATTTATTGATTCATTGGAACATTGTTGCAATGTGGCTCGAGCGAAATTAATCGGAAGGATTGTAATTGCAAATAAAAAAAGACATTTGAAAAAACTAGATGACCCGTGCGAATATTTTGCACCATTAGTTGTCATCTTTTGTAACATAAAATGAAAATAATTAATAGAAATTTTATTAAAAGTATAAAAATATTAGAAATCATAATATCATCATACATATTTACATACATAAATACATATCGCTCCTTTATTGCTACATAGTCATATCTCAAAAAAACTTGAACTTGGCAAAATGCGATTTAAGTTTTCAAGACATAAGTCCTATAAATAATTAACGCAAATACTTTTTGCTATAACTTCGGTTCAGCCTGGGATATAAAACTGATTTTTTTTTTCAACATATTACAGAAGGTCCAAAAGAGCAGTTTTGCTTAAGTAACTACAAATTTTTAATTTCTTGAGATCTGACTATGTTGCAATAAAGGAGCGATATGTTTAAATGCTTTAATAATACTTCTTTGAATACAATGTTAGAGGTAATGACATGATCATCGTTAACTTTTTGCCTGTACGAATCCTTAATACAAACAAAAATATCTTTAAACGTACGCACTCGAGAAAAAGCCACGTATAACTGCCCATGTGAAAAGATCGGTTCTGGTAAATACAACCCTACCTTTTGAAGGGTTTGACCTTGTGCTTTGTTTATCGTCATAGCAAAAGCAACTTTCACAGGGAATTGTTTTCGTGTCATTCGGAAAGGCACAGTTGGATCAGAAGGTGTAAGGTTGATCGGGGTATGAGTGCAGTTTTATCGGTATGAATAATTTTTGCTCATATGATGTGCTCTCCCAAGTTTGTTACGATTAGCCTGGTACCATTTATTAACCCGTATTACTACACTTCATAAAACAAACAATGCCATGACAATAACGACATTACCAAAATGGCTTTTACAACTTTATATATTATTATGTGGAATAGCATTACAATTAACGACCCTGTTTATGCCACTTGATCTAACATCTACTGCAAAGTATTGCCAAAATAGCTTTTTACAACTTAATATGCATATTATATATAACTGACCTAGTAATAAACGGCATTATAGTAAATAGCGGTATTGCCAGAATGGATTTTAATAGATACTACTTTATGTAGAACTACATTACTATTAAGCGACCCTGTATTACCACACTTGAACAAAAACATATAATCATAATGACACCAGTATTATCAAGCAATTCTATATAAAATATAATTTTTATCAATGAAAATATTAATTTTTCAATTTCTAATTATTTTTCGCAATTAGTGTTAGATATAAGCTTTAAAATGAGATATCATTCATTAAATTTGATGCGGTGGTATGGGAGATATTTGCAACCGACAAAAAAAGTGCTTTAGAAATAATATATATGATATTTTGTAGTTTTTTTTTTTTAAAGCATCATAATGCTTTACTCCCTGTTATTACTAACATAAATTTCCAATAGAAAGAACTGCAAAGCAAATACAAAACTTAAGGAGGCTTTAAATGTACTAAAGTAAAGAAAATGATGTAGATTTTTAATTACTAAAAATCGTCAAAATATCAGCATAAATCGTCATATCGTCAAAATGATATTTTTAAAGTTCAAAATCGTCAAAATAAGGTCATTAATCGTCAAATCTGGCAACTTTGAGAGCAACACGCAGAACAAACACACAACCTTCTGGTAAGTATTTTAGTGTTCGCATACGTATATAGTGAGTTAAGGCGAGACGAAATCAACAACATCATACATGTTGTTAAGTATGAAGGTATGATGAGTACTTCAAACTTTGAATATGAGTAGGGGAGATTTCATGATATTAAAATAATTATGAATGCATATCAAAAGTTTCAGAAATTGTGAGTATAATTCCATTCTTCTTATCTTTTTGACTACTCTTTGCTGATTTATGGTGATAGCTAGAATTATATCACAATTGTACAATTTCTTTTGACGTTCACTGTATTGATGTGGGTGTGTGTATATGAAATCTATAGAGAAAATATAGTTTTCCTTGCTCTCTCATTGGATTTATGAGCATGTATTATTTTATAAAACAACTACACGAGGATTAAAAAAACAAAACGAACGAAAGAGAGAGAGAGAGAGAGGTGGAGAGAGAGAGAGAGGTGGAGAGAGAGAGAGATAGAGAAAGAGAGTCTACCACTAATTACTTAAATGACTTTTATGAAATTTAATAATAATGTTTCCAATGCATTTAAATTTATTTGCTTTTTTGCTTTATTTTTCCAAAAGAATTTATTTTATTTCCATTTCATGTGTGGTGCATATATTGTTGTAGAATAATTTTTTCATAAATCCATATAAAATATTTCATTTCATTATTAATATGTTGTTATTAATTAATAATAATAAAAACAACAACAACAACATCGAAAAAAAAATAATTTATTAAACTAAATTACCAGCCATGAATGACTAAAGGGCTTAAAAACTTAAAAGCGTAAGCAATAGTGGCAGCAGGCAAAATAAAGTTTGAATGTGTTATGCTACGAGTTGTTACAGACAGGTTTGCTTTACAGGATTGCCAAGCTCACATGCATATTATACAAGCCGGGGATATGATAAAATTCTGTTTCGTGGTCTAGGATAGAGGTCGAATAAAATGATTTTTAAATGTTTCACCTTGAGTTCGACCGAAAAAGGCTTTTCGGTATACTTTAACAGCATATTCCTAGGTTCTTAAATATAAATTCTTAGCATAATATATAGGGTTTTTTTACGCCGTCGTTTGTGGGGCTCTCACCCACTAAATCCCCCCCCCTCGTACAATGGACTGGAGTGGAGTGGAGTCATTTTGGCCCTTTGGCCGCCTTCATGCTCACATCCGCGTCCGGATTGCGTATTGAAGGTTGAGGAGACTTTTTTAAGTGTCTCCACTATTCCTTTCGTCCAGTTTCCCGACTGGGACTTCATTTGACACGTGAGCTAGTGTCAACTATGCCGGCGTGCCTACATGTTCTGCAGCCTCCAGATCTTTCTTCTTCAGTTTCAGAATGCGCTCCACGTATTTCGCCACTGAGGCCCAATTCTCCCTGCTCGCAATCAAAATCTCGACAATGTTAGCGGACGTTATCGTGTACATTCCAAGATTGTGTGTTCTGCATCATCTATTACCTC
>CM025789.1:17517509-17543979 GCA_014635995.1 Sarcophaga peregrina
TTTTTCCTATGTTTTAGTAAACCGGTGAAAGCACAACATTCATATAAATTTTTTCGATAAGAAAATAAAAACAAAAATCAATAAAAATCGATAATTTCCATATTCATCATAATTTTTTCATTTCCACTGTTTTGTAAGCCGGTGAAAAGAAAAATTCATAAAATTTTTTTCCGATAACAAATTGAAAAAAAAAAATCAATAATTCCCCTATTCAACATAATTTTTTTTCTAATGTTTTGTAAGCTGGTTCAAAGGATAAAAATCGATCATTTCCATATTCATCATAAGTTTTTCTTTTCTAATGTTTTATAATCCGATAAAAGTACAAAATTCATAAAATTTTTTTTTATAACAAATTGAAAAAAAATGTCGATAATAACCGATATTTTTTTCAATAACAAATTAAAAATAAAATCGATAAAAATCTATAATTTCTATACTCATCATAATTTTTTTTCCTATGTTTTGTAAGCCAGTGAAAGCAAAAAATTTAATTTGTCATCGAAAATCGATAAAAATCGATAACATCCATATTCATAATTTTTTTTTTTAAGTTTATAAAAAAAAACTAGGTTTGTGAAACAATTTTTCATACAAATTATGTTTTCTGAACTTACTCAAGCTGACGCCATGGAATATTCAATTGAATTCCTACATAAGATTGATGTTAATCTGTAGAGAAGTAAACAAATGCTCGCAGAAAAACTTCGATCATTGGCAAAGGTACAACGGAATAATAAGCTTACCTCTAGAGACACCAGAAGTCGCCGTAGTCTAGTTCGTAGTGCGTTGGCTTATTAGACGTACAGCCCAGGTTAGTAACCTAGGTCAGTCATCAAAACGAATTATGAAAAAAATATTTGTTTGGCAACTTCCTCTTTCAGCAGATTTTTAACAAAACTCTGGGAGTAATAAATCTGCCATTAAAAAAGTTTCTCAAAAATCTATCGTTCGGAGCCGACTTTAAGCAGTAGATACGCCAGTCACGTATAAATTAACGCACACACAACACTAGTGGTGAGAAGCTAGGCCATAACCCTTGACTGATAGTTGTAATGGGCAATTATGTATGTCTGGAGACAGAAGATAGATCTGGGCTGACTGGAATATAGATTTGGTTAGGCTAACCATTAACCTGATAGATTGGCATTCACAGGCAACTCCACTCGGTAGCCATATGCCCCTTATTATAATCTCTTAGTGGTGGATTTGAACTACCCTGAGCTTCGGATGAAACCGGTCTATTCCAGAGCATTAAATTAGGTTAGGTCTTCTGGAAGCTTGCCGTTCACAAGCAAGTTCACTTGGTAGCCAAATAGGGCCCATTATGTTACCCAGTGTGACGATAAGCTGCCTTGCCAACATCCATTAGTGGCGGGTTTGACCACCCCAAGCTTCAGTTGAAACCGGTCAGTTCTCTCAAAAACCTATGAATGCAGGGTACTCGCTTAAAAAATATCGCACCGATTATGTTTCCTCTACATCATGGCAGCTTCTGCAGTAATTTAGGGATTTAGATCTAGCTTATGACCGAAATTGTCAATATGTTAGTGTCTCGTAAGAAATCCTGTAAGAACACGAACCGATCTCTTGGCTAACTCAAGCATATCTCTGGTTTTCCTTCTGTCTACTGCTGGACATAGTAGTTTTCAAATTCTTCAACCAAATATGTTGTACCACCCGCATGTTGTTGAATTTCATGCTCCGTTTTAAGTTGGAAAAGGATGGAAATATATATAGAACAGATTCCATTGAAGAGATCTGACCACTGTTCCCAACTTGATGTAAACAACTACAACAATTGCTTTTCTTTGTTATACCTCTGTTTACAACCTTTGCATAAACAGTAACAATTACTAGACAATTGTTTGACAGATCTTTGTAACGAAGATCTTCAAACCATGATTACTCTTTTCAAACATACCGCGTCTTCACACAACACTGACTGAACTTCACTCACTCGGTCGCCTGCTTTGCCTTGCCTTTTACGTGGCAGAGTAAATAGCTGATGAATGTTCTTATTCTCAAAATCACTGACTGAATTCTAACTGAATCTTACGTGTTGTCTTCACGCACGACTGACTGAATTCTAACTGAATCTCACGTGTTGTCTTCACACACAACTGACTGAATTCTGTCTAAATTCTAACTGAATCTTCACACACAACTGACTTAATTCTGACTGAATTCTAACTGAATCTTACGTGTTGTCTTCACGCATGACTGACTGAATTCTAACTGAATCTTACGTGTCGTCTTCACACACTGAATTGCCATTGCCTACTCTGTGCTTGCCTTTTATATCACAAGGGTCAGCAGTCTGATGAATGCACTTGAAGGAGAATGTCTTCAAGAACCATCTAAAAATGTAAACAACTTGTTCTCATTATTGTTGTTTGTATATCTTGTTTCCATTCGTCCAGGCAGAGTAGTTGTTGCTTGTGTATTTATCTATCCGCTCTCTTTTTTTTTTTTGATAATGGATTTTGTTGTTGGTTGTTTACATCACTGTCCGCTGCATTTTGTTATTGTCTATTTACATCTTTTATCGCTTATATTTTTTATGCTGATGTTGTTGCAATATTTTGTTTATTCATTGATCTTGTGAACATGGCCATTATTTTTGTTGCTACATTTTTTTACTTATTCATTGATCACGTGAACAAGTCTATTGTTTTGTTTTTGGAGCTTTTTTTATTATTTTAATAACACATTTTCCATTTGCGTAACAATATACTTTTGTTTTGCCATTATTTACTGCCAGAGCCATCTTAATAGACCTCCGTTCAATAGCACTAAAGGCAGAGATGGTTTTCTCTTCCTAAGACGTATGATGTCAGTGTCATCACCATACCCCAAAAACTAAACACTTTTTTGAACGGAATTGCAATGCACTCCCTTCTTTCCGCAGAACACTCTCCATGACTGTGTTGAAGTGGTCACATGACATAAACTCTCGTGGATCTTTATAAAATTACAAACAAAATGTTAACCGTTCTGCTAGGTATTATGCTGAGAATTATGATGACCTTATTTCGTGAATCCAGTAAAAGAATTTAAGGCACATTAAGTACCCCTGTTTAGTACCAAAAGCTATGATCTGCCCAACACAACGATTATTTTTAATGGCTCTGCTGGCTGAATCGTTTGTTATTTTTTGGACAATTTTCTCTCGTTTCTTTTTTATCCTTTTGGCCTCTTATTTCTTTTTTTTTTTAATACAATAAAGTCTAGTATTTCCAATTACATGCTTGTTTTTCTTATTCTGTAAACTTGGCGTGACAAAAACACAAAAAAAAGAAACAAAAGAAAACCGTGCCTGTGAAGGGCATAAAAAAAAGCTCGATGAATAAAAATTTACACACTGTCGTTGCGACTATAAAAATCCACAACTTTAAAGTGTTTTTCTTGTTTGTTTTTCGCCATTTTTTTGTGTTTTTTTCTTGTTGTTTTTGTCGTATTGACTTGTTTCACAAACGATTGTGATAAAAAAAAACAACAAAAATCCAACACAAGAAATGTTTTTTGTCGATTTCCATTTCTGTTGTTTCAGTTTTTCGTTTCGTTTTGTTTTTTCGTTAAATTGCTGGTAACAAACGGCCTAGAAAGCAAAAACAAAACAAAACTACACTCTGATTTAAGTTTTCGTTACGTTTCGTTTTCTTTTTGTTTCAGCAACTCTAAAATAAAAGAAATTCTTTTCCAATATTATTCAAACATACACACGCATACATACGAAAAAGCATAGCAGACATACAAGTAGGCTTTAAACGCCTCTATGTGTGCTGGTGGTCTGCTATTAAAGAGCTTCAGTTTCTCTTCTCCTACTTTTTTTCGTTTCGTTTGTTTTTTGCTGTCATTGTTTAACAATATTCCTGGGTATTGTTGTAACAATTGGTGGCAACAACAAACAAACACAACACAACCAAAAACAAAAAAACAAAAAGAAAAAACAGAAAAAACCTGTTACTCCGGGGAAATGTTATTTGTTTTGACATCAACTATTTCGTGTGTTGTTGCACAAACGATGCACGTTTAAAAAGTTTCCTTTTTTTTCGACACAATTTTTCTGTTTTTTTATTTCGTTTTTTGTTTTATTTTTTTATCTCACAGTTGCCAACGTGATATTGTCAGTTTTGCTTTTAAACTTAATTAAAACTTACAATATCAGGTAAAATAACACCAACAACAACAACAACGTATAAAACAGAAAATTGGTAAGTGGCACAAAAAGCCAAAATCACATATTAAATGGGGGGTGAAAGGTTATAAAAACATAAAACAAGGGCTTTACATTGTAAATAAATAAAAAAAAAGCCGGTGAAAGGAAACATTCATAAAATTTTTTTTCGATAACAAATTGAGAAAAAAAATCGATAAAAATCGATCATTTCCATATTCCTCATAATTTTTTTTTCTAATTTTTTGTAAGCCAATGAAAGCAAAAAATTTGTAAAATTTTTTTTTCAATAACAAATTAAAAAAAAAATATCGATAAAAATCAATAATTCACATATTCATAATAATTTTATTATTTTCTAATTTTTTGTAAGCCGGTGAAAGCACGAAATTCATAAAAATTTTTTCGATAACAAATTGAAAAAAATCGATAAAAATCGATAATTCCCATATTCAACATAATTTTTTTTCTAATGTTTTGTAAACCGTTGAAAGAAAAAATTCATGAAAATTTTTTTTCGATGACAAATTGAAAAAATAAATCGATAAAAATCGATAATTTTATATTCATCATAATTTTTTTCCTACTTTTTTATAAGCCGGTGAAAGCACAAAATTCATAAAATTTTTTTTTCGATAACATATTGAAAAAAAAATCGATAATTCCCATATTCATTATAATTTTTCTTTTCTAATGTTTTGTAAGCCAATGAAAGGAAAAATTCTGCCAATTTTTTTTTCGATAACTAATTTAAAAAAAAAAAATCGATAATTGCCATTTTCATCATAATTTTTTTTCTAATGTTTTGTAAACGGTGAAAGCACAAAATTCATATAAATTTTTTCAATAACAAATTGAAAAAATAAATCGATTAAAATCGATAATTTCCTTATTCATTATAATTTTTAATTTCTAATGTTTTGTAAGCCGGTGAAAAGAAAAATTCATAAAATTTTCTTTCGATAACAAATTGAAGATAAATCGATAATTTCCATATTCATCATAATTTTCTATTTTCTAATGTTTTGTAAGCCAATGAAAGGAAAAATTCTGCCAATTTTTTTTTCGATAACAAATTGAAAAAAAAATCGATAATTTGCCATATTCAACATAATTTTTTTTCTAATGTGTTGTAAACCGGTGAAAGCACAAAATTCCATATATATTTTTTCGATAACAATTGAAAAAAAAAAATCGATAAAAATCGATAATTTCCATATTCATCATAATTTTTTCTTTTCTACTGTTTTGTAAGCCGGTGAAAAGAAAAATTCATAAAATTTTTTTCGATAACAATTGAAAAAAAAATCAATAATTCCCTATTTAACATAATTTTTTTTTCTAATTTTTGTAAGCTGTTCAAAGGATAAACAATCGATAATTTCCATATTCAACATATTTTTTTTCTAATATTTTGTAAGCCGGTGAAAGGAAAAATTCGACAACAAATTGAAAAAAAAAGTCGATAAACATCGATAATAACCGATATTTTTTTTCGATAACAAATTGAAAAAAAAAATCGATAATAACCGATATTTTTTTTCAATAACAAATTAAAAATAAACTCGATAAAAATCTATAATTTCTATACTCATCATAATTTTTTTCTAATGTTTTGTAAGCCAGTGAAAGCAAAAAATTTCAATTTGTTATCGAAAAAAATCGATAAAAATCGATAATTTCCATATTCATAATTTTTTTCTTTTAAATTTATAAAAAAAAAAAAACTAGAATTGTGAAACAATTTTTCATACAAATTATGTTTTTCTGAAATTACTCAAGCTGACGCCATGGAATATTCAACTGAATTCCTACATAAGATTGATGTTAATCTGCAGAGGAGGCAAACAAATGCTCGCAGAAAAACTTCGATCATTGGCAAAGGTACAACGGAATAATAAGCCTGCCTCTAGAGACACCAGAAGTCGCCGTAGTCTAGTTCGTAGTGCGTTGGCTTATTAGACGGACAGCCCAGGTTAGTAACCTAGGTCTGTCAACAAAACGAGTTATGAAAAGAAATATTTGTTTGGCAACTTCCTCTTTCAGTAGATTTTTAGCAAAAACTCTGGGAGTAAATAAAGCTGCCATGAAAAAAGTTTCTCAAAAATCTATCGTTCGGAGACGACCTTAAGCAGTAGATATCGCCAGTTACGTATAAAATTAACGCGCACACAACACTAGTGGTGTGAGAAGCTAGGCCATAATCTTGACTTAAAGGTTGTAATGGGCAATTTTGTATGTCTAGAGACTGCAGATAGATCTTGCCTGACCGGAATATAGATTTTGTTAGGCTAACCATTAACCTGATACATTGGCATTCACAGGCAACTGCACTCGGTAGCCATATGCCCCTTATTATATCTCTTAGAGGTGGATTTGAACTACCCTAAGCTTCGGATGAAACCGGTCTGTTGCAGAGCATTAATTAAGTTGGGTTTGCTAGTAGCTTGTCGTTAATAAGCAAGTTCACTTGGTAGCCAAATAGGGCCCATTGTG
Organism: Sarcophaga peregrina; assembly: GCA_014635995.1. Taxonomy (NCBI): domain Eukaryota; kingdom Metazoa; phylum Arthropoda; class Insecta; order Diptera; family Sarcophagidae; genus Sarcophaga; species Sarcophaga peregrina. The sequence continues at coordinate 17,524,186 of CM025789.1, forward strand.
TTACCCAGTGTGACAAGCTGCCTTGCCAACATCCATTAGTGGCGGGTTTGACCACCCCAAGCTTCAGTTGAAACCGGGCAGTTCTGTTCGTGACCCGTTTGGCTTCCCCTTCAAACGTTCTTCTAACGTTCTGTCAGCCAAAAACCGATGAGTGCAAGGGCAAGTAGAAGGTTTTGAAATGATTTCGTTTCCTCTATATCACGGCAGCTTCTGCAATAATATTGGTGTCTCAGACTGAGCTTAACAGCGAAATCGCCAATAGCTTAGTGTCCCGTGAGAAATCCAGTTAGAACGCGAACAGTTCCCTTGACGAACTCAAGTACTTCTCTGGTTTTCCTTCTGTCCGTTGCTGGACACAGTAGTTTTTCAAATTCAACAACCAAATATGTTGCACCAACCACATAATTTTTTTTTCTAATGTTTTGTAAGCCGGTGAAAAGAAAAATTCATAAAATTTTTTTTCGATAACAATTGAAAAAAAATCAATAATTCCCCTATTTAACATAATTTTTTTTCTAATTTTTTGTAAGCTGGTTCAAAGGATAAACATCGATAATTTCCATATTCAACATAATTTTTTTTCTAATATTTTGTAAGCCGGTGAAAGGAAAAATTCGACAACAAATTGAAAAAAAAAGTCGATAACATCGATAATAACCGATATTTTTTTCGATAACAAATTGAAAAAAAAATCGATAATAACCGATATTTTTTTCAATAACAAATTAAAAATAAACTCGATAAAAATCTATAATTTCTATACTCATCATAATTTTTTTTCTAATGTTTTGTAAGCCAGTGAAAGCAAAAAATTCAATGTTATCGAAAAAAATCGATAAAAATCGATAATTTCCATATTCATAATTTTTTTCTTTTAAATTTATAAAAAAAAAAACTAGAATTGTGAAACAATTTTTCATACAAATTATGTTTTCTGAAATTACTCAAGCTGACGCCATGGAATATTCAACTGAATTCCTACATAAGATTGATGTTAATCTGCAGAGAGGCAAACAAATGCTCGCAGAAAAACTTCGATCATTGGCAAAGGTACAACGGAATAATAAGCCTGCCTCTAGAGACACCAGAAGTCGCCGTAGTCTAGTTCGTAGTGCGTTGGCTTATTAGACGTACAGCCCAGGTTAGTAACCTAGGTCAGTCATCAAAACGAATTATGAAAAAAATATTTGTTTGGCAACTTCCTCTTTCAGCAGATTTTTAACAAAAACTCTGGGAGTAAATAAATCTGCCATTAAAAAAGTTTCTCAAAAATCTATCGTTCGGAGCCGACTTTAAGCAGTAGATATCGCCAGTCACGTATAAAATTAACGCACACACAACACTAGTGGTGTGAGAAGCTAGGCCATAACCTTGACTGATAGGTTGTAATGGGCAATTATGTATGTCTGGAGACAGAAGATAGATCTGGGCTGACTGGAATATAGATTTGGTTAGGCTAACCATTAACCTGATAGATTGGCATTCACAGGCAACTCCACTCGGTAGCCATATGCCCCTTATTATAATCTCTAGTGGTGGATTTGAACTACCCTGAGCTTCGGATGAAACCGGTCTATTCCAGAGCATTAAATTAGGTTAGGTCTTCTGGAAGCTTGCCGTTCACAAAGCAAGTTCACTTGGTAGCCAAATAGGGCCCCCTTATGTTACCCAGTGTGACGATAAGCTGCCTTGCCCACATCCATTAGTGGCGGGTTTGACCACCCCAAAGCTTCAGTTGAAACCGGTCAGTTCTCTCAAAAACCTATGAATGCATGGGTACTCGCTTAAAAATATCGCACCGATTTATGTTTCCTCTACATCATGGCAGCTTCTGCAGTAATTTAGGGATTTAGATCTAGCTATGACCGAAATTTGTCAATATGTTAGTGTCTCGTAAGAAAGCCTGTAAGAACACGAACCGATCTCTTGGGCTAACCAAGCATATCTCTGGTTTTCCTTCTGTCTACTGCTGGACATAGTATTTTTCAAATTCTTCAACCAAATATGTTGTACCACCCGCATGTTGTTGAATTTCATGCTCCGTTTTAAAGTTGGGAAAAGGATGGGAAATATATATAGAACAGATTCCATTGAAGAGATCTGACCACTGTTCCCAACTTGATGTAAACAACTACAACAATTGCTTTTCTTTGTTATACCTCTGTTTACAACCTTTGCATAAACAGTAACAATTACTAGACAATTGTTTGACAGATCTTTGTAACGAAGATCTTCAAACCATGATTACTCTTTTCAAACATACCGCGTCTTCACACAACACTGACTGAACTTCACTCACTCGGTCGCCTGCTTTGCCTTGCCTTTTACGTGGCAGAGTAAATAGTCTGATGAATGTTCTTATTCTCAAAATCACTATAAATGTAAACATCGTTGTTTACATCGTTGTATGATTGAACAATTTAATTATGTTCGTTTAATTGTATACAAAATACTCAACATTTAATTAAAATATATTCCAATCAATTTCATTGCTAGCGTATAAGTAATATTAATTCATATTCACTTAATATATACACAACTAAGACGTATGAGTAATATTTTAGTGTACAGAATTAAATATTAAGTATACGTCATCTGTGGCATAACAAGTACTCTTGTAATGTAATTTTCTTTCTTTTTTTCTTTTCTTTTGCGTTTCCGTTTCTATTTATTCTTTAAGCCTATACTCAAGGTTTTCCTCGGTAATAAAATACGAAACCTTGAATGGCATAGAATTTAATACTGGGAGACATTTATGGGTGCTTTTAACTTAATCTGGGTAAGATTTAATGTGTGACTAATTAAGTAACAATAAGGATTTGCATAAAATCAACTTAAAACGCTGACGCTTTTATAGATGAATGCGTTGGGAAAAGAGATTTCAATTGGGAAATGTAAATACAAGTCGACTGTAATAAATGGCTAATGGCTATGAGTCGTTAGAACCCTTAAATCAGGCTTAATTTAATCTGTGAATAACACGACCAACATTTTAAAGTCGCCTTCGAAAGGTAGATTTAAAAAGTTTTTCATAACAGTTTTTGCCACAGGACTGCTAAGAAGATTTTTTTCATATTTGGTATCCTTAGAGATGTCAGACGTGAGGTTGGAACTCATAAGCTCACATTTAGTAAGTTAATACGCTAGAATCCTTAAATCAAGGCATATAGCAGTGTGTTGCACATACAGAGGCAGTTGACTTTAAATTATAGGTTGCGCTTCTCATGGTTCAAATTAAAACACAAGACGGGCAGTGTTAGAAACTAGGTCGTTATCCTGACTGAAGGGTTGCGAAGTACGAATTAAGTAACCTCAGAGTACAGGATAAACAAACTGGCCGATGTCTCCACGAAGTAGCAAATCAATATGATGTTTGTATCACATGGGTACCGAGACATAGAGACATTTCCAGTAACTGCAGAGCAGATAAACTGGCCAGATGGGGCAAGACAATCAAACTATCTGATGAATTCTCGACATTGGGAATTCCTTTAAGTACCCATAAGCTTAAAATTGACAAAGCAATCGTAAACATTGTAGACTCAGTACAACATTGTAGACTCAGCAGCTTCGATCACGGTCAGAAAGACTCACAAAATCTGTCCAAAGCAGCTCTGCTTAACCACCAAAGAAGTAGGCTCAACACTGTTATCGGGGTTGTTACAAGGTTACAGAAGTTATAGAAACGCATGCAAGGCGTTTTGGTGTTGGAAACCTTACAAATGATTTCTTCAGAAGCTGTGGAGATAAAAAGTAGGATAAGACTGTTCTACACCTACTGTACATGCTCGGCACTTGGTCGAAGGAGAAAAAGGCAACTGAGTGCCTACTTTATGGTGACCGTCTGAGTCGCTTCATCGGTAGCTTCGAATGGTTTCTGCACTAGGGAACAATGTGAAACTTTGATACCACAATGGGCCCTATGTGTGCCCTAAGTGTGGACGCTCATAACTCAATCGAGGGGACAAACACGTCTATCGCCCTACCTACCAATGGCCGACTGTGGTACCTCAATCGTATGATTGAACCTTGTCCTGGACTCATGTAATGAAGTCAGAATCCTACAACTCATTATCAACAGATAAGTGTTATCATCTGTAAAGTGGAAGTCAAGAGGTGCTCCCCTTCTCTTATATAAAAGGAGACTTGTTCCTAATAGAAAAAACTGTTTACCTCCTCATTTAACCATAATTCTGTGCGTTGCTGTTCACAACTTGATGTAAACAACAACAATTGCTTTTATTTGTTATTCCTTTATTGTTATAAACAATAAGAATTATTATACAATTATTCGACAGATCTTTGTAATGGAGATCATCAAACCATAATTACTTTCTTCAAACACACACCCGTCTTCACACAAGACTGACTGAACTTTTACTGTCGCAGTTGCCTGCTTTGTCATCGCCTTCTCGAGATCTCTATAAATGTAAACAAATCTAAAAATGTTAACAATGATGTTGTGGTGTGTTATGTTAATAGTATAAGCCAAAATCACTACCTACTAGACCCCTATCAATAGCAGCAGGAACAAAGTTGGTTCCGTTTAGGGTAATATATTATATCCACAGTTAGATATTAGCTCTGCTGTTATTGGGATCTTAACTTTCAAGAAATGCTTGCCACCAAACAAACCTTCTAAGATGGACCCATGCAAAGTAATGATAATTATTTTTTGTTTTTGTTGTTTACATGTTGTTTACATTTATTCTTGTAGTGTTTGTTGTCACATTTTTGTTTACTTGTTTTTTGTTTGGTGTTTGTTGGTAGATTTTTGTTTACTTGTTTATAGATTTTTATTTTTCCGTTTACCTATGTAAACAAGTTCATTGTTTTTGTAGCTTTTGTTTACAATTTTAATGTTAAACGATGTAATGTGTTCTTGATTATTCCTCCTTGGCCATCAATATATAAAACTTGTAGAAATTAGTGTAAAATCTATCTTTTACTACTTTAATGGAAAAAAAACATTTGCATAATGATCTTATGAGGCTAAATAGGCCTCTAACAAGCAAATTGCTATTTAGCGGCCAACAATCCATATCTCGAAATATCTGTTCATAGCGTACCAACCATGCATCTCCTAATTAAGACCTCATTTCTACTTGAAATTTTTTTCTTTTTGCTTCATTCACTCTCTGTGCGTCTCTCTCTGTATATTGCTGCAATAGGATTAAAAATTCTTGTGTGTCAGAGAGAAATTTATTGGGACAAATGTAACGTAATGTGGCCATAACTTTAGCCAATCACTAAAGAACATTTATAAGTAACCACCTTGAAACATATTAAATGCTTAATGGTCCACCATCTACCACAAATTAATGACCAAATAGCTACTACAACTACTACTACGAGTACTACTACCACACCAGCAAAAGCATTAGCAACACAAATGACATTAAAATACCAAGAAAAAGACAATAAGGCCACCACAAAGCATAGAAGAAAAGCAAAGAACTGCTGCCTACTGCTGCCTTTTTTCTAGTACATATAGTGGGGGAGAGAGTAAGACGGTAAGAATATTAGAAAAATACCAAAAAAGAAAAAAAAAAAACAGAAAATAATAACAAGGATAACAACTAATTAAAATGTCCAGTTTTGCAAGGCCACATCAGCAAGGAATTAATTCGTTCGTTCAATTTCAAATGCTGCGTTTCAATATCAAAATCTTAATGCCCCTTGTGGCATATATTTGTGGTGCAGCATAATGATGCTCTGATTAATAATGTCATTTAAAGAGTAGTTCACAGATGGAAGCAGTGAAAACTGTTTCTATCAAGGACAAGCATAAAATTATGTCACGTCGAATGACATCCAAACGTCAAAGTTTTGAAATATTTGTGTCCCTCACTCACTCAAGAGGACATAATACGAGATGAATGAAAAACAAAAATTAATCAAAATGGTAAGAAAGAAACCTGAAATGATTAATTCAAACTTAGTAGAGTTTAAAACACTATATCAGCTTCAATTTGTTGAAATTCAATCTTAAAAACGTTTAAAATATGAGCTCGTAGATTGCAAATAAAATAAACTTAAATTTGTGTTTAGTTTTTACTAAAATTTATTGTTTGTACAATTTTGTGTGCCACTGTTTAGAACTTGATGTAAACAACAACAATTTCATTGTTTTATATTCTTCTTTACACTCTCTTGCGTAAACAGCAACAATTGTTCAACAGACCTTTATAATGGAGATCTTCAAACCACAATTATTCACTTCATACGCAAAGCGTCTTCACACAAGACTGACTGAACTTTTACTGAGTGAACTTTAACGTTTTTACCGTTTTAAAAAACGTTTCAAATATGAGCTCGTGGATTGCAAATAAAATAAATTAAAATTTGTGTTTAGTTTTAATTAGAATTCTTTATTGTTCGCACAATTTTGTGTGCCACTGTTCACAATTTGATGTAAGCAACAACAATTTCGTTGTTTGATATTCTTCTTTACACTCTTCTGCCCAAAACAATAACAATTGCCCGACAGATGTTTAAACCAAAGATCTTCAAACCACAATTATTCTCTTTACACTTTTACGCATCTTCACACAAGAGTGACTGAATTTTTACTGACATGCTTTGTCTTGTCTTTTATAGGCCAACGTTAACAGCCTGATGAATGCTCTTATAGTCGAATGTTCGTGGGTTCGCAAAGCGTCTTCACACAAGACTGACTGAGTTTTTACTGGCATGCTTTGTCTTGTCTTTTATATGGCAACGTTAACAGCCTGATGAATGATCTTGTAGACGAATGTTCGCGCCGTTGCCTTCTCGAGATCTCTATAAAAGTAAACATCATTGTTTCATGGTTGTTTGTATATTTTGTTTACATTGTTTGCTGTTGCATTTGTTTACTTGTTTATCTCTAGGTATTACAAAATTTTTTTGGCCAGAATGCAACAGCTCATAGAGATTACCACAATAAGCCTGAAAATAAGAAATAATTTCCAAAAGACACTGTAAAATGAGTTCCTCTGTAGAAAAAAGGAATTGCTTGCTTACTTTAAATTGCTTTCGAAAGAAACAATTCCTTTAAACACTGATGTTTACTATAAAATAATAAAAAAAAAACAAATAAATTTAAATACTAAACAGGCGTGATTAAATCTAAATCGCTTGTGAATAGAAATTAATGCGAAATTAATTAGTGAAAGTAAGTGGCAAATGAGTAAGGAAATGAAACACATTTTTATACAAACAAAGTAGAGGAAAATAAATTTGTTTTTAAAAAAAAAGAACAAGAAAAAAGGAAACTTGAAATGAATTCTAAATAAAATCATTAAAGACAGGCATTAACAAGCCAAATATTCATGGCAGAATACTTATTATAAACCACGATAATAAAATCAAAAATTTTAAACCAACAACAACAACAACAATGGTTCAAGGAAAATGTGAAGCAATAGTTTGAGAAAAAAAAAATTCAAAATTTTCTTGACAAACTCAACGTACAACATAAAAATTAGATCGTTAAACTCTAAAGCGTGTCTCGCATGAGGCTCTATTAAGGAATAATTTTGTCTTTTTCGTAACGAGAAATTATTTTCAATGTTTTTCGCTATTAGCAACGACTTCCTGCCACAATATACATACTAAACGCTTAACTATTACCATTCGAAACTAAAGGAGAACGCTGTTCTTATTCTTATGCTCACGTTTCGTATGTAACATTACGTGGGCACACGTTTTGTGTTACACATTGTCATGCTCATGCAAGTTTGTAACACACTTTTCTCATTTTCATACACACGCGCTCAACACACAACACACAACACAACCCAACACAAGACAGCACAGCACAGCACAGCTCACTAAAAACAAAAGAAAAAAAATGTCTTTCTCTCCTTTTTTTTCCGATCAGCAGATATCGTTCGTTTGCCTGACTTCAAATAGGAACACTTTTTTCACTTTACGAACTGCATACATACATACATACACCGTAGTAGCGGACACACTTAACAGAAACGTATATTATCACAGACCTCCAAATGACGCACATACGCACATCTTATATTTATGTCTCTGTGTGTGTGTGTGCGATATGGCGGCGGCAGCATAGTCAGTCCAAAAATTATGGTGATAACATACACAGGCAGTATGTTACAGTTGTACGTAGTTATGTTTGAATGCATGTGTTCGAAGTTTGATTGTGTTTTAACTACTACTACACATTGTGCTTACATACGTATGAAAGCACAATGGTATGAGAGTGTTGCTAAAGGGGAAAGCACATTCGATAAAATTGAATAGAAATTTCAATCATAAATTAACACACGGAATAAAAACTTTAAACCGAAGAATTTAATACGCTTTGCAACTATCAGTCCCTACCATGCACATATGAATCGTAGTTCTCAGTTAAAAAACTAGTGCCGCGAAGAAGGTTGTTGTCAAGACAGCTTATCCTATAATCCAGATACAATGCCCTCCTAAATTATTAAAGATTCTATAAATTCAAGGGGATATTATAAATAGGATATGGACCATAAAAGAAAAGAAGATCGTGATTGGAGAACCTTTTAAAAAGTTTTTAGATTGCAAATAAAATAAAAATAAATTTGGTGTTTATTTATTATTCGCACAATTATGTATGCCACTGTTAACAATTTGATGTAAACAACAACAATTTGCTTTAATTGTTATTCTTTTTTACACTCTTTTGCATAAACAATAACATGTGTTCGACAGATCTTTGTAACGGAGATTTTTAAACCACGATTATTCTCTTCACATGCAACACATCTTCACAGAAAACTGACTTAATTTTTACTAACTCTATTGCTTGCCCTCCTAAATTATTAAAGATTCTATAAATTCAAGGGGATATTATAAAGAGGATGGGGCCCAAAAACTGTTGAAAAAAAAACCGAAATTTTAATACAAATATAAGGAACAAAGAATAAAATAAGAAAAAGAAATGATTGGAACATCAGGAGAGCTATCCCGACATTTTTGACCAATTCCAAAATTGCGGATCACCTTCCATCTAGCCTTATTATCCAAGGCGAAAGAGAACTTCCTGCCGCAAAACAATGTTTTCGCGATTTTAATGCGCTTGGTAACTCCACTACCAGCAGATTTTTGAATGGCCCTCAGATCTTCCGTTCTAAACCTCTGCCATCGCCTATAGGCGATATCTCGCCTGTCAATTAATGCTTTAATTTCAGCATTAAACCACGTTTGGTGCCTGGTCTTAATAAGTTTTGATCTGACAGATACACACCTGTCATAAAGCATACGAACATTCTCTTGAATTAGAGCCAATTGGTCATTCACATTATCCAGTGAGTAGATTCGACCCCAATAGATATTATCAATACTACTATTCAAAATTGTAAAATCAATATTCCCAAAATCACGATATGTAATACGCCTGTCATCGGGACAGTTTATAAGTCAAGAAAAGAAGATCGTAATTGGAGAACCTTTTAAAAAGGTTTTAGATTGTAAATAAAATAAAAATAAATTTGGTGTTTAGTTTTATTTAAAATTCATTATTATTCGCACAATTCTGTCTGTCACTGTTCACAACTTGATGTAAACAACAACAATTGCTTTGTTTGATATTCTTCTTTACACACTTTTGCGTAAACAATAACAATTGTTCGACAGACCTTTTGTAACGGAGATTTTTAAACCACGATTATTCTCTTCACATGCAACACATCTTCACACAAAACTGACTTAAGTTTTACTAACTCCATTGCCTGCTTTGCCTTGCCGTTTATATGGCAACGTAAACGATCTGATGAATGTTCTTGAAGTCAAATGTCAGTGGTGTTTACTCACTTATGTTGCTCAGTGTAGTTGAGAAGCGTTCAATTCCAGGTAAATTTACAGCATAATAACCTTTCACGCTGCCAAATTTAGAATATAATTACAAATGAATCACTGTCTAATAAAGAGAAGTGGGCATCGTCGAATATAGGTTCGAACAGCGAAGACTTTTTACAATTAAAAGGCTTCAATTTCCTTTCCAAAATTTTGTACCCATAGTGGAGAAGCATTTCATATCAGTTTCAATTCCAGTTCTATTCAGATTTCTAAAACCAACTTCAATTTGTTGAAATTCAATATTTATTGAGCATCTGGAGCTTCCAAGGCAACATAAAATATAATTTTTAATACATTTTTACGTTTTTATCTTTTTAAAAACGTTTAAAATATAAGCTCGTAGATTACAAATGAAATAAATTTAAATTTGTGTTTAGTTTTAATTAGAATTCTTTATTATTTGCACGATTTTGTGTGCCACTGTTTACAACTTGATGTAAACAACAACAATTGCTTTGTTTGTTATTTTTCTTTACACTCTTCTGCCCAAAACAATAACAATTGCCCTACAGATGTTTAAAACAAAGATCTTCAAACCACGATTATTCTCTTCACACTTAACGTATCTTCACACAAGACTGACTGAATTTTTACTGACATACTTTGTTTTGTCTTTGATATGGCAACGTTAACAGCCTGATGAATTATCTTGGAGTCGAATGTTCGTGGGTTCGCAAAACGTCTTCACACAAGACTGACTGTATTATTACTGACACGCTTTGTCTTGTCTTTTATATGCTAACATTAACAGCCTGATGAATGATCTTGGAGTCGAATGTTTGTACCCATAGTGCAAAAGCATTTCATACCAGTTTCAATTCCAGTTCTATTCAGATTTCTTTCATACAATAACGTTTGCATCGTATTGGAGGGCATTAGAGGCAACTATTTTATCTTCGTTTTTAATATTTTTTTTGCTACTTTTGCATATGGAATATGGATGGCATATGAAATTGTGAAGATGTGTATGCATTACTAAATGATAGTGTACGTGTGTGTATGTATGCATATCATATATGCATACATACATTTGCCAATATGTGTACGTGTTTGGAAAGTGTCATTTTCTGTGGCATTTAGTGGTTGTCATATGCTAAAATCGTGATATCCTCACAATTCTTTTAATAGTATTTTTATGTACAAGAGTGTGTTCTATGCTATGCTATACTCAACTATTATATGCGTGTGTGAGTGTGTGTTTGTGTGTCTCTATAACACAATAAATATACGAAGCATTGCAAAAAGTATGCATGAGTTTAAGGTTATTCGTCCGTATGCTTCTAATGAAAGATTTTCAGTTTAGTTTTTTCTCTTGCTTTGGTCTCTTTAGTTCTTTCACTCTCTTTCTCTCTCTCGTTCTCGCTCTCGCTCTCCCTGGCTATTTAAATATTCAAAACATGACAAGTTTCTACAACAACTTAATAATAAACGATTTAATATGGTCGGTTAGCATATACGAGTATAAAAACATTTCAACTTCTCTACACGAATACGTATGTTTGTACGTTAAAGGGGTATACGATAGTATATGTATGGCTATGGCTATACTTTTATGTATGTATGTATGTGTGTATATGTGTATTCGTAAGCAAATCTTTTAATTATTCAATTAGATTTTTATGTTGTTTTGTATTTTGTTGTTGTTTTCCTATTTACTTCATCTTTTATTCCTTTGTATACGTATAACGTAACGTAACGTATGCGTAAATGTGTGTACATGTGTGTTTATGTGTGTTTATCACTTGTAAATGGTTTCCTTTATTTCCTGTTTAAATGAAAAAGGACTTGCCAGTGATTAGATTAACATTTTTGATTAGATTGATGCCTTTTTGTCTCTTCTACAGATAATTTAAGGCTCAAGGTAAAGTTCAGAGGAAATTCGTAACAATAAAGAGATTTTTTAGTGGAGATTTTTTTGTAAAAGAACAAGATTTAAAAAATAGAATTCAATGGAGAAGAAAACATAAAGGAATGCAGCATAGATACCACATACCATAGGTTAATTATAAATAGTCTTTTAACAAGCATTTCATTGTAATTAATTTTGACAAAAGCTATCATATGAAAAGGTGCTGAGGTTGTGTTGGAAACACTTCTCTACTCTGCTCCCAGGCGATAACGGCACCAATACCACCTCTAGAGATGATGTTCCAAACCTGATCTATGATGACGACGTGAAAATTCCCCATGAAGAGGTTAAAGTCGTAATTATTCCTCTTGAAAACAATAAAGCGGCAGGCCTTGATTTCCTCCCCGCTCAATTGTTTAAGACTGGATGTAATGAGTTGGTAGGACGCATGCACCAGCTTATTTACAAAATATGTCTAGAGGAAAGTATGCCCAATGATAGCAACCTTAGTGTTCTCTGTCCTGTCCTAAAAAAGGCAAACCCTACAATATGCTTCAACTACAGGGGTATAAGCCTTCTCCCTATCTCATATAAGGTTCTTACAGGCATATTGTGCTAACAACTGAAGCCACTCATCATAACACTGATTGGATCCTTTCAGTGTGGCTTCAGACCTGGCAAGTCCACCATCGACCAGATCTTCAGATAAGCCTAATCCTGGAAAAGACCAACGAAAAACAAATCGACACACACCATCTTTTTGTCGACTACAAGGGTGCTTTCGATAATCCCATAAGGGATCGTGTTTATGCCGCAATTTCTGAGTTCGGTATACCGGCGAATCTGATAAGTTTATGCAGAATGACGTTGAGCAATTCCTGCAGCTCCATCAAGGTAGGAATGGACCTCTACGAACCTTTTGATACCGTGCGAGGTTTCAGACAAGGCGACCCCTTATCATGCGACCTCTTAAACTTCGTCATAAAGAGTGTTCTGCGAAAGGCGGGTGTGCATCGCAATTTTTCAAAAAAGTGCAAAGTACCTTGCGTATGCTTACGACATCGACATCATAGGACGTTCTGCCTTTAGTGCTATTGAACGGAAGGCTAAGAAGATGGATCTGGCAATAAATGAGGGCAAAACAAAGTATATGTTATCGACAAATAGAGATGTGCGGCCTATTGATTGATTTTGATTTTGTCAAGGAATTTATTTACCTTGACTGCTCTGTTACCACCAAAAATGATGACAGTCTGGAGATCAAACACAGGATTACTCTTGCCAATAGGTGCTACTGTGGTCTCAATGGGCAATTGTGTAACAGAGACCTTTCTCGTACGACAAAACTAATATTCTACAAGACGCTCATCCTACCCGTGCTTCCTTATAGCGCAGAAGCATGGATCCTATTAAGAACTGATGCAGCAGCCGTGAAAGTACTCGAGAGAAAAGTTCAATGTAAGATCTTCGATGATTTCCGCATCTGATCCAACACACAGCTGTATAAGCTTATCAACGCCATAGATGTTGGACAGAGTATTAATATCCAGCAGCTGCGTTGGCTCGGCTAAGTCGTTCGAATGGAGGAGGATGCTCCAGCGCAACGGATAGAGACGACTTTGTTTCCGTTGGAATGACCAGATGGAGGAAATCTTGTCATCGATTGGTGTGGCCAACTGGTGTAGGCGAACAAGAAGCAGACGCGCCTGGAAGGATGTGTTCGGCAGGCCGAAATCCGTTAATCGGGTTGATAATAAATAAATGTGAAAAAAAAATTCAAAAATTACATAATAAATGCCAGAATTAAAATACACATTGGGAAGATATTTTAGTCACATCTTTTAAAACACTCTCTAGCCTAAGTATCTTATATTATTAGATCCCGCCCTAATTAAATCTTATTAGTCTGCCACGTATATTAACAGCAATTAAAAGCAAAGTGGAAGAGGAAAAAATCCTTGAATTATTTTGCAATTTCCACAAATTATTTCGCAGTTTTTGTTGACAATACCTTGTACTCAAATGAATACCCACAATCAGTTGCTAGCAAATCAAAGGAGATGCAATTGAAATTGAAAATTGGAAATGGAAAGTATTGCATTTCAAATGAGTCCTCAATTTGCCTAAAGACACAAACAAACAAACAAACAATAATTGAATCAATCATTGATGATATTTGCATAGATATTTATGCCACACAATCAATGTTTTAAATGCAACGGCATGTTGCATGTTGCATGACATTCGCAATGCAATTTCTAAGAAAACAAAAGAAAACATTGAAGAATTAAAAATACGTAGAGAGAGAACAAGAGGTGTTGGTAGGTAGAGTACTGCTGCGAAAACGATTACCACCTCTACACACTAATCGGGAGGCCCGCTAATAAACTGTAGTTAGGGAGAAGAGAGTGGTGAGTGTAAAGACATAAAATTTTAATCTGTTAATATGGAAATGTAAGAAAATGTTAAGGCATGTAGGATTTTAAAAAATTGCTCAGAAGTATAAATAACACATGGAAACACTGCCAGAACTGCATAGGAGCTCTGAACTGAATCAATAGAACTGAATAGCTTACCCTCATTAAAGAACACTTTCTTATGTTTTACATTAACACTCAAATAAGGGAAGAACTCATTAAGCCAAGGTTAATGATGGTTGGGCTAATAGCAGCAAGTACTTGAAGGAAATCTTCGAATATGTAAAGGGTTTTCATAACTAATGATCCCTGGCTGGCATGTGAAAAAGTTACAATTAGAAAAGCGATATTGTTCAACAATGGAGCGAAATTCAATGGAGTGTTCAAGCAAAGAGCAAACTATTCAGGCATTGCCATTGGATGCCAACGAGAGCAAATGAGCCATATATGAGTATGGGTACGAGTTGGTTGAGCAAATAGCAGCAGCATCAATCTCCATGCTGATCCAAATTACAGGTCAAACGAGATTAACGACAGAAACTACTGACATCAACATGAAATCATTCAAAGGTACTACTTTTTTTTTTTTTTGTTTTGCACTGAGGAGCATTCAATGCACCTAACCGCACCATAGAGATTGTCGTCACTATTCCCCGTGTGTGGTGCCCTCACGCACTAATTTTTTTCCTCTTTTAAACTCCTGTTGCCCACTCCGGAACTACTGTGATATTACTTCAAAGTGGAGTCGGTTTGGCCATTTGACCCCTTTACATTCATATCAGTATCCCGATTGCGCAACAAAATTCGAAAAGATGTTTAAACATCTACTCTACTACTCTCATCCAAATCCAAGTCAATTTTCTTCAATTTCAGTATGATTTCAGTGTAGCTGCCTATGCTATTCCAATTTTCCCCACTGTACAGAATCACATCGCAGAAGTTCCCGACTGTACAGGCCACAAGAACTCTTCTTTCCAATCTTCATCTCTCACAGTGAAAGAAAGTGTGTGTTGTGATGACTCAGCAATTTGGTCGTGTCATCTTTCCCATTTTTAACAGATACAAACAAAACTAACCCTGGCCTGATAATAATTGTATCAGATAGTAGTTAACCGCACCAAATTTCCTCTCCATTTAGCGGTTAATGTCTGGGAAAAGTTTTGCCGTTCATCTACCAGTCGCCTCAGTGTTCCATTCCTCTAGTCATTGTTGCATGGTTCGCTTTCTGGTATCGTCGGCATTTTTTGTCTCTCCGCGCACGTTTTTAGCATCCCACACTCTCTTCCGCTCGCTTGTCTATAGATCTATAGGTATTGCACCACTAATTACTAGAATTGCTGCCTTGGATACAATCCTATACGCCGATGCCACTCTAAGAGCATCGGTTCGTTGTACCGATGATAAAGTTTTCCTTCTACAGTCGACGTTCAATGCTTCTGCCCAGAGCTCACTGCCATAAAGTAAAATAGAGTCCGTTATTGCCATCATCAATCTGCGTCTGCTCTGTAAAGGACCACTGCCTTGGTTGCAGCGTGTTGCATATGAGCCCAGAACGCCAGTCTAGGGTCCAGTCGGTGTCACATATCGTGATGTCAATTTCCAGCGGTATACACTTCATCTGTCAACGCGCTTTGGTGTAATAGCAAGGCTTCCAAAACAATCGTTTGTTTAGTAAACAATTCCATTGCTTTCAATGGCAATTTCATCTACATTCACCTGAAACCGAAGAATGAACCTCTTCTGCTATTTGTCTTGTCTCCTTTTTAATGTTTATTTGCATAGAATTTAACACACGCAAATATTGGTTCAGCTGAAGGTAATGGAACCAAAAAAAAAATGAATCCTTTGAAGGCAATTACTCACCTGCACTTCATCTTTTGCTGCTGCCAAGAATAAATATCAGGAGCTTAATAAAGAAATAAAGAAACAATTGAAAAATCAAAAGAAAAACTATGGAAAACTAAATGAATAAATAGAATTGAAAATCAAAAACAACAACAACAACAAACATAGGAAAAAGAACAGAAATAAAATAAAATCGTATACAAAGACCGTTCAATGAAGTAAAATTATGCGCTATTGAGCACACATAAAGAAATTTCTTTAAATTGCATCAATTTGTGAACAAAAACAGCAATAGCAATAGCAGCAATAGCAACAACAGCAACAGCAATAGCAATAGCAACAACAGCAATAGCAACAACACCAATAGCAATGGCAATAACAGCAATAGCAACAACAGCAATAGCAATAGGAGCAATAGCAATAGCAACAACAACAATAGCAATAGCAGCAATACCAATAGCAACAACAGCAGCAGCTGTAGTAGCAAATGAAAATAAAAATTCAGACTTGCAGCAGAGAGGAAAAAAATTTAAAAAAAAAATAGAATGGAACAGCAGCAGTTGAAGTTCTTTTTTTTATTTTAAAGAAATAATAAAGGAGAGTAAATAAAAATAATAATCGAATCAAGAAGAAAATCAACTCCAGCATCTAAGAACATAAAATATAGCAGTTTGGGCGAATCAAGCCAATAGAATAAATACCCTATTGCTATTGAGCACACATAAAGAAATTCCTTTAAATTGCATCAATTTATGAACAACAACAGCAATAGCAATACAAACAACAGCATAAGCAATACAAACAACGGCAATAGCAATAGCAACAACATCAATAGCAACAACAGCAATAGCAACAACAGCAATAACAATAGCAACAACAGCAATCGCAATAGCAACAACAGCAATAGCAATAGCAATATCAACAACAGCAATAGCAATAGCAACAACAGCAATAGCAATATCAACAACAGCAATAGCAATATCAACAACAGCAATAGCAATATCAACAACAGCAATAGCAATATTAACAACAGCAATAGCAATATCAACAACAGCAATAGCAAAAGCAACAACAGCAATAGCAACAACACCAATAGCAATAGCAACAACAATAATAGCAATAGCAGCAATCACAATAGCAACAACAACAATAGCAATAGCAGCAATAGCTATAGCAACAACAGCAATAGCAATAGCAGCAATAGCAATAGCAACAACAGCAGCTGTAGTAGCAAATGGAAATAAAAATTCAGAGTTGCAGCAGAGAGGAAAAAAATTTCAAAAAAACAGAATGGAATAGCAGCAGCTGAAGTTCTTTTTTTTTCATTTTAAAGAAATAATAAAGGAGAGTAAATAAAAATAATAATCGAATCAAGAAGAAAATCAACTCCAGCATCTGAGAACATAAAATATAGTACTATGTGCGAATCAAGCTAATAGAATAGATACCCTATTGCCACTACAAGCAACAATAGTATGCGTTAGTATTTGGGATTGACTTCCAATCATCATTCAGAGAGCAGTCTTGAAGTCTGGCAACATTATTGGCTGACTAAGAATTTTAAGCATGTCCTTGTCATACGTTCAGCGTTCGATGTTAGAGGCGGCAGACACTTTAATTACAAAATTTATCTGTCAAGGCGATTTTAAATTGTGTACTTGGAATGAAACTTCTTAAATGGAGGAATATTTGACTCTTGAGGTAGGTAGGCATGTTGGAGTGGTTGGATTTGTACCAAAAAATCACTTGAGCACGCATAGCAGCCCATTGTAATGCCACAGGTAAACACAGTCCCTGTAGTGACCGAGTTCCGGGAAGAACTTGGTCAGCACAAGTGCTACATGTTAAAAGCATGACTTCTGAAAAACCAGTCCGAAAGTTTAATAAAAGAAGGAACATCAATGAATGATAGCTCCGTTAAGCTAACACGATATGGGCATTGACAAAGAAAGTGCAAATGCACACCCACGGCAGAAGTCGTTAGATGGAAGCTGCATTTTTTCCGCTAGTCATACCAAAACATAATGACCTGTAAGCATGGCCACTGTGATCGACATGATGTTAGAGTACTTGGTTGCCCCTATATGAGAATAATAATTCACTGTGTGCTGCTCTCATAGAACTAGTAGAACGAATTAGAAGCTTAGAACAGTTCAGTTGCAGTTGGATAACGTAATGAGACTGGCATCTGCTAGCACAGTAAAATCCCGCTTAATGCAGAGGATACGTTCCAATAAATTCCGTTTAGTTTTCTTATGGCTTTCAAATATTTCACTGTGGAACTGAACACTCCTATTACATACATACATAATTGGTCATTAAAACGCTTCAGTCGGGATTACAACCTAGCTTCTCACACCACTTACGTTGGGAGAATTAATTTTATACATGAGTGGCGTGATTTCCACGAGCGAATGACGGATTTTTGAGAAACTTTTCATGGCAATTTTTATTTACTCTGAGAATTTTTGCCAGAAATTTGATGAGAGGAAGTCGTCGAAGAAATATTTGCTGGAAATGTCTGCTCATGGATTTGAAAAATGGACTCACGTCTAAGAAACCAACACATTACCTACTAGACTACGAAATTTATCCTGCACAAAGTTAATGTATCCGAAAATAAAATAACTGGGCGCTTAGCAAGTACAAGGCAGGCAGTTACACTTACTGTTACCAAGTAATTACCTGAATTTTTTCTTAACAGCAAGATTGGACCGCGTCTTCACACAAAACTGACTTAGTCAGTCATCTTCTTTGCCTTACCTTTAATTATGCCAAAGTAAACAGTCTTATGTATGTTCTGAAAGGCCAAATTTCATGACTTTGCCTTGTCGTAATCTCTATAAATGTAAGCATCGTTGTTTACATTTATTATTGTAGTATTGTTGGTATATTTTTGTAAACGTCGTTGTTTATATTTATTATTGTAGTATTGTTGGTATATTTTTGTAAACATCGTTGTTTACTTTTATTATTGTAGTGTTGTTGGTATATTTTTGTAAACATTGTTGTCTACCTTTACTATTGTAGTGCTGTTGGTATATTTTTGTAAACATTGTTGTCTACTTTTATTATTGTAGTGCTGTTGGTATACTTTTGTTTACGTTTCATATACCCTATACATAGATTAGGTATGATTTCCTTATGTTGCTTTATGAAAACAATGCCAAGACTTCATTGAACTAAACATGCTTCGAATAACTGTAGCAACAGAAGGAGCAGCAGCAGCAGCAGAAAAATATGAAAAGTTTTAAATCAATGCAGCCCGGTATTGTATTTGAAAGGCATTCAATGATTCTCTAAATAATTTCATTTGAAATAAAAAAATGGCATCCCAGCATCAAATATGCAGACATAATATTCCTTCCATATTTCTCCTACTATTAAATGCTTGTTGTAGTTTGTATTTGTAATAAAAAAAAATACAAATATTTGTCAATCAGTATACATACACTAATACGTCTAACTGACTGTCTGTATCCCGGTCTATCTGTGTTTGACTGTTGGTTGGTTGGTTGATTGGTTCATATGTAAGCACAATAATTTATATTCGATTCATTCTTCGATTCGTTTGGATAAATAAATGTATTCAAATATTTCTTTTCTTTCTTTACATGCTCGGTTAAAAGACATTTATACTCTACAAATACGATACATACGTATATACATATACTAATACAGTAAGACCCCGCTAAACGCGAGACATACGTTCCTATAAGTTCCAGCGCTCAACGAAACAACGTTAGACGAGAGAACTTAGTACGTACATTTGTATACCCCTAGTAACGTTTATGACAACTAATCAAATCAATTGTGATGCAGGAAAGATGCATTCGTACCGCATTT